>CAJNOQ010001768.1:0-28725 GCA_905250885.1 Didymodactylos carnosus | reverse complement strand
ACTGCATCTTATAAAATTACTTTTTTTGTTAAATCATTTTGAATTTGTCTTAATTGATCATTTTCTTTCTGTAATATTTCTATTCGATCATTTCGATATTTTAATTCATTTGATAATGGATTCACAACTGTTTTACTTAAATCATCTGATGTTACACCAACGATTTTCTCATATGGAATGTGAATAAGATTGAGTTTTTTCGTCTTTAAAGGAAAATAGTTACAATACAATACAGACAAATGTAAATCAACTTACTTCCCATCGACCAGTTCTCTTCGCATGATTAATAAACGATACTAAAGAATCTAAATCATGTTTCAAATCGAGATTATCGTGTGTTAACTTCCATTTTTCAGCTTCAACAGTCTAAACGATAAATTAAATCAATTAAAAGATGAAAACAGAAGATGAACGCAATTTATTTACCGATACGGTCTTAGTGACATCTGATAATGAATAATTGCTCTAGAAAAACAAAAGTTGATTAAGCTAAAAAATGAAATGAAAGATTAAAAGTATGTTTTCAATTACTTGTAATGTTGCATGTGTTTTTTTTAATTTATTTTCAAGAAGTGTTACACGTTGATTTGCTTCTTTTTCTAATTCATCTAAACTTTGTAAAAGTAGACGAGTTTGAACGGATAAATCTTTAACATAATTTTCATAGACCGACAATTTTTGCTAAAAATTACATTAGTTCGAAGAAACAAAAATGAATTTTTATCCACTATTTTCAATATCTACGTTACTTTGTAACGTTCATCGATTTGAATATTTTTTTCATCAATACTGGCTAATTTAGTAACATAACGATTTTGAACTTCTTCAAATAATGTGGCAACATGTTTTACATTTAAACTACAAGCAGAACCATTACAGGAACTGTTAGTCATCGACAGAAGAGAGAGAAAAATAAATAAATATAATGATAACTAAAATAGATCTGAAAAGTAGAGAATAGACTTTTTTTGATCAATTGGTAATATTTAAAATAGAATAATGTTCATTTTGAGAAGATGAAATATTGCTACTAGTTTAGCAATTTAATGTACGTTATAACACATTAACTCGATCGAAAGTGTTATAGAAGTATGCGAACTAGCTAATTATTCAATTTATAGATGTAGAAAAAATAGAAACAAACCGAGTTAGATGCGCCAAAATTTGTTTCTTGTGAAAAACCGAAAATGTACTATTAACTTAACTTTAATTACGTATTGTTTTGAGTTAACTGCTTCATATTAACGAATCTTAATGCTTCGACATCTAACGCAGTTAATAAAGAATGTGTTATAACGTATCATTCAGTCATTTTTGGAAATGCTATGTAGATTCATAGAGTTTGACCTTCTCTTGTATAACATAGCTAGGCTGTGCAATTATCTGAAGAACCGAAAGATCTATTTTGAGATCTTGGGATAAAATCTGATATTTTTCTATATCAAACGAAATAGTCCAAAGAATTGCGTATCATTATCTCATTTTATTGTATTATATTAGCATTTGATACGTAACTGTAACGTAACAACCTTAGTGATACTTGTTTTGCTGTTGATTTATCGGTTTTTTATTTTTGTCAGAACTCATACAACATTTGGAAAAACTAGAGTTTTTCCATTTTATTTAATTACTCGAAATTAACGATAAATTTTCTCAAGATTTTCGGAATCTTAATTTCATATCAAGTAAATCTTCTCATTTCGACTCTGATCATCAGCGAAGACATATCCTGAATATCATATATTTGAAAAGTTTTAGATTGTAAACTTTTCTGCCAACACTGGAATATATTATAGTTCTTTGTTTTACAAAATCGCAATGCTTAAGCAATTTTTGTTCGATGTCGACTGTTAGATGCGTTTGAGAAGTTATCTGGTTAATGTTATCAATATTATGAAAGAATGAGCTTGAGGATTCAATCGCCAGATCTATCGTGGATTTCTCTATTGTGAGATGCTCGATAATAGTGAAACATGAAGACATCCATAGACGCTTACAGACAGCACACAAACATCTACATAGAACTAAGTATCTGTACTCTATGAATGTGCCGTCTGCCGTCTTCCTATTTTACTATAATCCTCGAGATTCTTCAGATAATGAGATTTGTAGTCTTCAGTCAAACTCTGACTATTGTATTTTCTACTAAAAATTTTATAATCCAGTTTTATATTCAGAGAAAAAGCAAACTTTTGATCATGAAAAACCACGCAACAATGTAATGCGAGCGATTATCTTTGTTATGCGTTTTTGTATACACGAATTCTAATTAGTTATGATTTCTTACAATATTATTCTACGTAGAAATAATACAGGATCCTATCAAATTCAAGCATAAAATATCAAAGATGAAGAAGAACAAGATGACCAAGTAAGAAGAAAGTAGATTTACTGAAAAAAGGCTGGATATAGATATCATGAGATATGATGGAAGTCACTGAAACTCGTTTGTATTTAGGAGTTGACATCTGAAATGGGTTCATGATGTTCAACACCTACGAGGACCGAACGAACTCCAGCAATGAAAGGAAAATGTTTGCACTTTATCGTCATTTCAAAAGTAACTCATTAAATGTCTTAAACTTTTATCTTATTTTCCCCCTTCTTTTTGTGTGGACACGAAATTAAATGAGCTCGAGAAAAAGAGATATTTGAGCTCGGTGTGTTTAATTGGCTTTAAAATGAGAAAAATGAGCTCGATTGTAATATAATTATATTTAACATATTTAAAAGATCACGGAAATATCATTCTTTCGGTTCCGATTGACAAATTTTTAAAGAAAAATCAGGTAAAAGATCTCGGTTAAGAAAGGTAAGTTTTTTATGACAAAATTATTGATTAGATCACGAGAAAAAATCTGATTAAGCTTATGCTAACATTAACATATTTTAGATCTCGCAATATTTGAGCGCATAAACTGTCTGTATTTTCCTTCTCATCTAATTTATACTAGTTTTCTAATAAATGTTCAGATTCATGTATTTAACAAAAAAAAAATGAAAATGGACAGAGAAACACTCGAACTTGTGTGATGAGATACTATCATTAGTATCAATTAGAGAAATGTGTATGCTAATATAAAGAAGAATATAAATTGTCAAATGATGTGGTATGCTTCTTTGATGATACGTACATTTCTAGTTACACTGTAATCTTTAATTATTTTCATTTTTAGAGAAAATCGACTATAAAATCCCTGAGGATTTTCAAATTTCTAGAAAAAATCCTCCCCGATTTTCCAATTTTATAGAAAATGTTGATTTTCTAGAAATAATTTCCAAGATTCTTCTTTAATCATCGTTTTGTTTTACATTCTTGAGTAAATATAAGTGCGAATATTTTCACACTTTGAATAACTTCGAATTTTTTTCCTTCTGAACCATAATCCGTCGAGGGAATTATTTATAGAAAATCAATGTCGATTTTCTATAAAATAGAAAATCCTCGGCATTTCATATATGGACTTTCTTAAAATCAACGGTGATTTTCTATAAATAATTTTCAAGATTACAGTGTAGTAAATATGTTGATGTTCTTTTCCAACTCTAAATACATTTCGACCAACTAGATCGCTACATCTTTGTACGATATGTACAATTTTCAAAATTTAAATCATATTTTCTGGTCATACAGATGAAGCAAGATATATTACATGCTTTTTCTCATGATCTTTTACATGCTTTTAGCATAAAAAGATTTCGTTTTCAAGAGCTTTTGCATGTTTTTTTTTACTAAATTTTGCCCATCAGGATCAAAAGTATGTTATTTCCGTGATCATTTCTCATTTTGTCTATTATTTAAATAAATGAGAGTTTTAAGCTCGAAAAGTAATTCATACTCTAAAAAGATATAAATGAGCTCGATTAATTTTATTTTTGTCAATAAAAAGAGAGAAATGAGCTCGGTAATTAATTTAACACAATTAATTAATGATTTTGTCAATAGCAAAGTATATTTAATCAAAGTTTAGTTCAACGAGACATTATGAAAGGATAGATTTTTATTGAGAATGTGCCGACAGGACATGAGTGCAGACTTATATAGGTATTTGAGCATAAAAACCTCATCAATTTATAGAAATTAAAACAAAGACTTGAAAATGGAAAAGTATGCTGTAGAAAATGTTCATTCAGTTTCATAGCCACTTTGAATAATAAGGGAAAAAACGTGAAAAGAAAGTTAAATTAACTTTAACAAAATACGGAATATTAGAGAAAAACTATTTGTAATCTAGCACTTTTTTTGTTCCAGAACTATTTTTTCTTATTAAATATGTTACACAAAATCATTAAATTAATTACCGAGCTCATTTCTTTCTTTTTATCGACAAAATTAAACTTAATTGAACTCATTTATATCTTTTCAGAGTATAAATTACTTTCTGAGCTCAAAACTCTCATTTATATAAATAAAATATAATTATGCACAATCGAGCTCATTTTTCTCATTTTTAAAAAAGTTAATTAAACACACCGAGCTCAAATATCTCTTTTTTCCGAACTCATTTATTATTTTATCCTTTTTCTATAATATATTATTTTACCTTCATTCTACACTAATAACAATGTGGGTGTTATTAAACTAATCAATATTAACGAGCGTCAAATTTTCTCTTTTATCTATCAAAAGTCACTTAAGTAGTAGACACTTAGACACGCTTCATTTAAAACAGATCTGTATTTTCTGACAGTTACTAATCAATAAACATTTCTTCTCTTTAATGATACAATTTATCCTTCACATTCTTTTACTTAAATAAATACTTTGCTTAGTCATTTCTACTACAATGGCAATGTACCTTTAATCATCCACTTTTCGCCTAGTGTCCCTATCAGAGTTGCCAGATGTTTAGGTCAGAAAAGCGGAACAAGAAAAGTCGAGAAAGCGGAAATTTTTTTCAAAATATGGAAAAAAAGTGGAAACGCATTTTTCACCGTATTAGTTCATTTTTCACTAAATGCAAAGAGTATCAAAAAGATTTTCTAGCACTTTATAGTGGTTCCACTTAAGAAACACAAAAGAAGTACAAAACACAATACTAACTCCTAGTTTGAATCGATATTGGCTTTTTGTGGATGCGCGTTTTTTATCAGCCGTCATAGATTTCAAGAGTTATGTATGGAAGATTAAAATTTAATGCAAAAGTTTCTCGCCGACGACAGCACTCAATGGTTAAGATTTTCTGACCGAATTGGCTTTCTTGAAGATTTAGCATTTCACTATTTTTCACACTCCCTTTCAGCAGCACTTGAGACAAGTTAATGTTTTTCTGTTAGCACTCACTTCCGAGACAAATTTTTAACTTCATTCTCAACACAGTGCGCATCTGTTTTATAAAAGTTGCAAAAACATTGTTTTGACAGGTCATTCGGCCGTCATTTTTTATGAGAAAATGTAAAAATCTTCATTGCAGAAAAAAAGATAAAAACAAAAAATCCTCGAAAAGCGGACACTTTGCGGCAAAAACTACAGAAAACGGAATTTGTCCGCAAAATGTGGACTATCTGACAGCTCTGGTCCTTATCTGATTTACTATGAATCTTGGCCGTAAGATTATTTCGCCGAACAATTGAATGATCTCCCTAATCCCAAAAATACAGCTGTCTAAAAGACTGTTCCTCTCGAATAAAATCATCAACATGTGATATTTATTGTCACACTTGTAAGAATCCGTTAAAACTTAAAGAGAAATTATCAATAACTGCTTGGTAGATAACAAATTCATGTGAATCAACTTTTGAGGCAGATGGTCAAGCATTTTCCATTATCGAAAACTCATCACAATTCGTTTTAATCTAATGTCAGTGGTCATGGTAAAACCTTTATAAATAACGAAAATCAAAAGTGCATTACCGATTTGATGAAAAATTATTTAAATGAAATTTTATGCAAAATTTGAACTTTTATAGAGTAAATCTGATTTTAATGATAATTATCTAAACAGTAACTATCCATTTTTGTTTTACTTTTTATTATCCAGTAAAATTATTAACTATTTTTTTATACTAAAACGCGACTAAATTTCCATTATGGCCGTTCAAACGTTTGTTTATTTTCCAACTTATTTTGGCATGATTATGTAATAATAACCGGAATTCTTCTGCTAAATTTAATTGTTCAATCTAAATGTTTATATCTTTTTAGATTTTTCTGTATTAATCAGTCGCATTATCTATTTCTAATTCTAATTCAAAATAAAAACGTAACAGAGAGAATTAGATCTTTGTTTCAATTTAACATTTTTAAACTTCACATGAACTATTTACACTCAAACGTCATTGATTTATCAGAAGAATTATATCAAATATCAACAACATCTATTTTTCTTTGTTCCCTTTTATTTTAATCGAAATGGTTTATTTAACTTAACTTATTTTTTTTTTTGTCACTTTCTTTTCTATCTCTTCCTTACAACATTTATAAATTAATTTAATCATGACTACTTCAAAGAAGAAGAAACAGACAGTATCATTGCAAACTTTTCTGGCAACTGAAAATAATTTTGTTCCAAAATTGGTTACCGTTAAAAGTACGAAAGAAGCATCGTGGTCTGATATTGTTGATCAAAGAGAGGCAGACATTGAAAGTAAGCTCTTTACGAAATGAAAGAGAAAAGAAATGATAGTGTTTTAATGTCTATTTCGTTTTTTTTATAGTTGTGGACATCAGTAGGCTACCAACAGCGCCGAGACGTACAACAGACATCGATCTTAGTGAAGTGCCAAAAGAACCACCATTTGTTGCACATGTGGGTAATTTATCATTTGAAATTGGTGATGATGATTTAAAAAAAATATTTGCAGATTTACTAGTAAGTTTTTTGTTTTTTTAACATAAATAATTTTAAAATCTACACATATTTCTATAATTTATATTTTAGCCGAAATCAGCTCGTGTGATTAAAGACGGTGCTCGTTCTCGTGGTTCTGGATTTGTTGAATTTGAAACACGTGATTCATTATTTGAAGCATTAAAACGAAATGATAAAGAATATTTTAGTAGAAAAATTCGAGTATCTGTATCAGAAAAAAATGATCAACATGATAGTAGAAGCAATTTTCAACGTGGTATATAAAAATAAATTTGTTTTTAATGAAAAAAATCTTAGTTTTTTTCTTCGTTTAAGGTGGTGGTGGTGGTAATCGAGAAGAAAATACTAAAATGAATGGAGATTGGCGGAGAGGGCGTAAGTCAATTTTTATATCATAAGAAGAATATCATTAATTGTAGTTTTATTTTAGAAGAACCTCGAGATGATGATAGAAATCGTGATGATGATCGAAGACCACAATACGATAGACCAGGGGGTGGACGGCGAGATGATAATCGTCGTAAGTCTATGACAATGTGTTATTCAATCATGATAATTATTCGTCTACTGTTAAATTGTCTATTTTAAGAACGTGACAATTTTGGAGATCGTCATGGATATGTTTCACATCAACGACGAGAAAATCGTGATGATCGTCCTCGACGTTTTAACGATGGAGATCGACCATCAATGGATAGACCAAGATATAGTGGACCTTATAATGATTCAAAGTAAACAAGCAAAAATAATTGATTACTTTTCAACAATAAAATTATTTGTTTTTGTTCTATTATAGAGTAACGACTAGTGGTAAGCTTTTCGTCTAGCATTTTATTCAAACTTTCCTGTTGTACTTTATCTTGTGTTTACTCATAATTGTAAAGGTGTAAAAGTGGTACACTTTTTATTTTATTTATTGATTTAGATGATCCTGAACGTGAAACTCCTAAAGAGCGTCCAAAATTAAATTTACAACCGCGCACCAAACCATTGCTTGAAACAGAAAATTTATCGGTTTCTTCTTCGTCCATAAATGTATCTGATCACAATGCTACAACTGCCACAGAGGATACAAATCTGATAACATCCCCATCTGATCTCGTAGAAGAACATCAGTCAGAAGAATCTAGACAAGAAGAACAAGAAACAGGATCAGACATCGTTAATACTCGTGAACATCATCATCAAGCCTCTTCATCGAGTAATCGTGGTGCCTCGATATTTGGTGGAGCTAAACCAGTTGACACAACTGCCAAAGAACTTGAAATTGAACGAAAACTAAGAGAAACACAACTGATACAAGCTGCAGATCGAGATCAAGATGAACCAAAAAGGTAAATAGAGTTTCTGCTGTTCAAACGAAATAACTGGAAAATAGAACTATATCAATAAGATAATAATCACTAACAACATCTGATTACTTTTCTAAAACTTGTTTTTTTTTTGTTTAGATCTTATCGTGACGACCGAGATGATCGCGAGTAAATTATCTTTTTTTTATCGAGAGTAGCTAAAACATTGTCACAAACAGTATTTTGCAACACAGCCTTGTTTACACTTTGCTCACAGTCTATTTTGTCGTTTTAGTCGACCAAGATATGGAAGTCAATCATTACATACTGATGACCAGCGACGTAATAATGATAGACATACTGATGATAGACGTAATAATGGTCAGAAATATTTCAATCAACTTTTTTGTGCAGTAACTTTTTGATAGTTTTCTAATCGTATTGTTTGTTCTCTGTTTTGTAGCTGGAAGAAATCGTGGATATGGTAATTTTGATCGATCTGGTGGTGAACAATATGAAAATAATAATCGTCGTCAAACAAATGATTATGATCGTGATCGTGGTTATCAGAATCATGATCGTGATCGATATCAATCGAACAGAAATGGCGTAAGTTATTTGTTTATTGAACAATATTTTGTTTGACTTGAACTGGTCAAGATATTGTATTTTACATAGAATATTTGACTATTTTAGGGAGATCGGGATAGAATGGATAAAGATAGGGATCAACGACGTGGAGGTGGTAGTAGCGGAGGAAATTACTCTTCAAGAGAAGGTCAAGGTGGTGATAGACCGTCGTACAATTATCGTTCACAATATAACAATAATGAGCGAAATCAATATCGCGATAATAACAGTCGAAATGGATATACCAGAGAACGCGATAGAGAATATAACAATGATGAGACGAACAATTACTCGAGAAATGATGATAGAAGAAGAGAAAGTGGAGGAGAACGAAATAAAGATTATTCAAGGCAGCCAGGTATGTTTATCTATTTAATATTAAATAAAAACAATGCAAAAAGTAGTGTTAGTTAAAATTTATTCTAAAAATTTATTCTAAAATGGTCTCTAGATGAAAATAAACACTTTAATACATGAGATATGCTAAAAAATGTTTTTAATTAAGGCCCACCAAGAGAACGTTATAGTAATGAAACAAGTTCTCGGCACTCGGATGAACACAGTCGTCATCCATCCTCCAGTGAAGTAGCGAATAATCGAGCGACATTTAACAACAACAACAATACGAATAGCGGCAACGGAACCGTTTCGTCGACGAAGAATATTAGGTGTGTTTTTGTAATAGGTTTGTCATCTATTAATTCTTTACGGCTATTTTTCTTGTTTCAGATTTAAACCTCGACAAGTGACAGCAGCCGATCAAGAGACAAATCGAGTAAGCTTTTTCATCAAGTTTATTTTGTTTATAATGTTCGAAAAATATACAAATATTTAAATTTTGCACGCAATATTCGGTTGATTCACTTTTTCTCCTGCTGAAAGATAGTGTTATATTCCTAGAGATTTCAAGTACAAATAAAGACCCTCTAGGAAACTGAGAGTTTTTTTTCTTTATTTATAAATTGAGTATATGATCTAACGGTTAACAAAAAAAGTGCTTTCTTTCGTGATTCTTCGTCAATTTTTTGGGGTAGTTTTATTTAAGACAAAATAAAACTGCCCCAAAAAATCGATGAAATCCTTAGTAACAGCATCTCGTGGTGGTTAGATCAATATAAAGGAAGTAGAGCTAGTAGAGTTTGCTTACACGAATGGTTACTGTGTTGAAGTCTGACGTAAATATTGATCACTGTAATCTTAGCAGAATCAAGTTAGATGCTTTTTGTTCATTCTTTATTTGTTTTGCTTTTGAGTAGTTATTTATCGACTCTGAAGATCTTGATAAACAAATAGAATAATGTTGTCGAATAATTCTTGAAAATCTTTTCTCATTTTCTTTTTCAGTTAGAATTATGCAATAAATTTGATTTATTAGATGAAGATGCAGATGCAGCGATTATATCTGATGAAGCAGATGATGACGAACGTCATCAAGATGATGGTGATACAATAAAACATCAACGAAATGTTTTATCAACGACTCACTAATGTTTTCTTTATTGTGTTGTTGTTTTTTTTAGAAAAAAGAATATTTTATTATTATTATTATTTTTTTGTTTCTTCTCGCATCATACACGATTACAGACTTTTTTGTCTCTACTACTATTTTTGATTATTATCCCTTGTTTATTATCCTTGGTTTGTTTAGTATATATGTTTCATTCCCCGTGAGAGTAGGTATCTTCGTTTGTTTCTCTGTTCGTGTTGCACATTAGTATGATGGATCTACCGCTTTTTTGGTCCATCTCAACCTGTTAGGATGAATAATCCACCCTTTTTTTTTCTTCAGTGCAAGTGTAAAAATAACTTACAAATTGTTATCTATGAACTATTTTATGTAAGTGAACAATTATTTTTCTGTGAGCTTTACGGACTAAACGATATGCCAGTATGTCCTTTCTTTTTGTGAATGGATTTAAATCAAAAGATGATGGTAAAACTCTGATTTACTTTTTCGAATTTTTATGCGATAACAATCGGTACTTTTTCCTTAGTTTCCCAAATATATTTCATATAAAAATAAATTCTTTTTTCATTAAGTAAATTTATATGCTGATTGTTCCTTTCTTTCTTCCCTAGATATAGCAATGATTATTTTCTTTTGCTAGTGTTTTATAGAAAAATATTTCTCTGATAATCAATCCTTGTCGTCTTTACACGCTACTGGAATCTGATCCGTGTTTGTTGTTCCTTCAATTTGTTTTTTTTTTATTGCTGTTTAAAGGTTGTATAATGATTATTTTTCGTACCCCTACCCCCTCCCCCCTCCCCTCCGTGCATTTCTCTTAAACAACAAAAAAAGATTATATCTACTATTTGTTGTTTTTGTTATTATTGTCTTTAAAAAATTCAAATATGGAATGTTTTTTTTGACATTGCCTAACCACATTTATTGTTTTTTTTCCCTCTCTCTCTCGTCCTCGAGATGGGAATCTGGAGCTTTATCATCGTATCTTTACCGAACACACATACATATGTGGAAGAAAATTTGGCCCGTACTTTCTTTCGCTTGTTATTATTCTTTTTTTTTCTCTCTTTTAATTTTGCGCTATGTTTTTTTTTCAAGGAACTTGTTTATTGTTAAGTTCTTTTTTTTTTCAATAGCGCAATGTTGTCTCTTGTTTTTTTTTTTTGCTCAAAAATAAAATATTAACGAATAAAAGTTAAATGATCACTTTTTCTTTTAACATTTCTTGATTTTGTTTCGTTTTTTGTCATTCATATGGCTTTTGCGTATATGTAGGATGGTGTTGAATGTGGTGTGTCTATTATTTGGCCTGTTACATGTTTTAAAAAGAAAAAATTGCACTAACATTCTTTTTTTTGACATATCTGTCCTGTAAAGCAGTCAGACTGTACGTAGTTGACTAATCTAACGAAAGATAGACGTTTTGTAGTCATCGATTTCGTGTAAGATGAAGTAATTATTACGATATTTGAGGAAATTGATTCTCATTTATGAATAAGGTTTTTTTATTCTTAATCGGCAGCCGATACACAACACGTTGAGAAAAGAATTAGTGAATACGTTTTTTTTATTAGTAAATCGAAAATATCATACAATCATTAGAATCATTTCTATCAAATATTTGTGCATTTGAGTTTTATAATATCTTACCTTCAAAGGAGAAAGTATGTATATGTTTTGCTAACAATGATCATGAACAATCAAGAATTAAAACTATTTTTGATGAAATGAAATTGATATTTTTTAAGCAAAATGGAAAAAAAATTAGAAGAAAAATTTAATAAAAACAGAAGAAAATTAAATCTGTTATATCGATACTACTGGGTCACTGTCAAACGTTTTTACTACTCAAATGTTCTATAGTGATTATTTGTCAACAGCTAGTTAGGTATGTTCACATATAAAGGGTGTTCTAGAAGTTCTGAAGTAATTTTAAAATGCATCATTCTAAAATTACTTCAGAACTTCTAGAACACCCTTTATACCAGTAGAGAGATGTAGCAAAATGATATCCTAATAGAACAACAAAATAATGCTCCGGATTGAAATTTGATTGCATGAAATGTATAATTTTAAAAAAATGAAGTGTAAATATCGTATGAATAAAGATATCTTGATTTTTTTGAGCAGTTTTTTTTATTCAGTTAATATTAGTTTTATAGTTATGTTGATACACGACAAAAGAGTTCAATTTTTACAGAATAAATGTCAACGTTGAACGCCTTACATTTTGCTAATGCATATTTTTTTCTTTTCTAGTTGTTAGATGATGGATTACATAGTTCGAATGCGTTAAATGTACCAGTTAATTAAGAGAAACATGGTAATGCATGAGCGAATAGATCTTAAAAGACTATTTATAATAAGGTATCGTTTGAAGAGCCGCTACTCACAATCTGTATAGATGAACCTTGTATGGTATGATGTTGTCTTCTCTTTTTAGTATTTATCACAAGAACTCGTCAGATCTTAACAAACTATCGTTAGGTAAATATTCTCAATTCGGACGCACTGACAGTATGTGTAGGATATAAATCTGTATGTCCATTCTTATTTTTCTATATTTCTGTAATTTATATCATCTTAGTATTTTCTTCATCCTGATGTTACATTCTTGAACTTTTTGGAAAATGTTTTTTCACCATTGTCTTGCTGAGAGTCTCAGAAGTCGAATGAAATCAAAATTTTTACAACAAGTTTTATTCATAACATTTTCAAATGGTTTTATAAATTGTATATGTTAAGTACGTAAAACAAAACTACAATAAAACAAAACAATAATACGTTTATCTAACTTTGTCTTTGCTAGTGGACGAATCAACGTGACATCAAGTCATTTGTGTCCAGATTTTAAATTGAAAGTATGTGTATAAATAACATTTTTATTGTATTTAATGAATTTAAATTGGAACCATCATCACTCACTCTACATAATTCTCTTAGATTTACGAGAGCGGTGAAAACAATCTGCTCGTAGCAATGATCCAAAAATCCAAATTTTTAGACTTAAAAACCTGAGAATGACGGTAGTAAAGCGCACTGATAACCCAGTTCTATTATCTTCATAAATCATTCTCATTTCTAATTCGTTTGATTTTAGTTATCATTGTGTGAACATGATTTATGTGAATAATGCTGGTGTTAATGATATACTTTATAGAACAATCAAAAGATTATATATAATTCGTATAAGAGAAAGAAATATATGATCTATTACGTTTATTAGCGGATTATTATATAAATTAAAACAAAATTTGTATACATTATCAAAATATTTTGGTTTTCATTTTTATCAAATTTCAAATATATTCTTATTGATATTATAAATAATCTTGTACCATTATCGATTGTATTTATTGATGAAAAATATGATTTAAAAGATCATGAAATATCATATTTAAACGACAAAAATTGTTTCCAAAACAAAAAAAAACATAATAATTTTAGAGAAAACTATTATTATGGAATTCTTACAGAACCATCATTTGTGTCCAATATTTACCAACAACTAATAATGATGTTAGAGTAAGTGGCGTGCAGAATCATTCACATTCAACCGCCACTCTTCTTGGTTGTCCAACTATTCTCACAGTTTTGTTAGACTATTCTATCCAATTGATATGGTTATCAAAATCATTCCATCACAAAATCCATTCTCGAACCACCTTTCACTTTCTTAAACTTTCACTACTCGACTCTCGTATAAAACACTATTATGTTCGATTTTATAATTTTTGTTAAACAGAGTATCTATTTTTGATACGAGTAGTCATGTGTTAAACTGTAAAATCATAAAATCGAATTATATAGTGAATACGGACAATAATATAACGATCGAGATATACATAGTTCTCTGCTACGCGTATGCAATATACCATTTCACAGTACTGACCAAAATTATAGGTTCACCTTTATTTTTAATTTTTCTCCTCGACCATAATAGCTAGAACAAATGTGAAAAAAGATTTGAAGAACTGAAAGAGTTTATAATCCGGTGAGATGCATATGAAAATTCCTGCAAATCAGGTCTGTGGAAAACCAAGATTTTAGTAAATCCCAAAAAATCAAGTCCCGCAATTCCAACGAAAACTTTTTGTAAATAGCCCATTTGTGTAGAGCAAACATTTCTGGACAAAACTAGACGTCGCCGAACTCTCTACGACGTTTTTACATCGAACTGCATTCAATTTACGAAAGGCCCCTCCACGTCACAATCAGCAAAATCGCTAGAAAAAGAGCAAAAATGATAGTGAAAATGACCGAGGGACCTTGCGTAAATTGAATGCAGTTCGATGTAAAAACGTCGTAGAGAGTTCAGCGACGTCTAGTTTTGTTCAGAAATGTTTGCTCTACACCAATGGACTATTCACAAAAAGTTTCCGTTGGAATCGCGGGACTTGATTTTCTGGGACTTTCTAAAATCTGCCTCCACAGACCTGGTTGCAGGAATTTTAATGGACTTTTCATATGCACCTCCCCTGGTTATAAACTCTTTCAGTTGTACAAATCTTTTTTCCCATTTGTTCCAGCCATTATGGCCAAGGTGAAAAATTAAAAATAGAGATGAACCTATAATTTTGGCCAGTACTGCATAATGTTTCTAATACTTGCGTAGCACATCAGAAAAGTAAATGATTTATACAATGAATTTTCCCTGTGATTTCATTCCTCCTTTCAATTAGAATATTCGGTTATACTCTCTCTCTCTCTCTATCTGTCTCTTTCTCTCCAAATACTACTAATCTCTCTCAAGTCTTTAATTTTGATCGTGTTTAATTCTATTATATTTTACTTTAGGCTATATACTTTATATTTCTTGTCTATATGTAAATGTACTGTTTTATATATTTGGTATTTTACAAAATTATCTATATCGTTTTGTTTTTTTACCTATACTACTCTTACTACTATTGTTATTACTTTATATTTGCAAGCAGCATTTATTCTGTAAAAATATTTTTTTCAAAAAAAATAATAAAATTTTCTTTTTTTCATACGGTTTATTTATAATATATTCACAAATTATGTACATGTTATTAAGAAAGAAAAAAAATTTCGTTATTTTTATTCCAAAATGTTGTTATCATTCTGGTTCGTAATATTTTTGATGAACAAATTTCAGCATGGCTAAGTTGTGTTTAATGTTTTCTTCCTATGGCTCCATCGTTATAATAATTAATATGATGATGATTTCGCATACTTTCGACGCTTTTTTATGAAATTTTCGTGTCGTGTATTATATTATTTTTTTCTTTTGTTACTCAGACGAATTCTTATAAACGAAAAATTGGTTGTTGTTATTGGCATGCACAAAACTATTAAAACTACAAATTATATATAAATTGTATTTTCTTAGTTTTTTTCGTAAGAATTGTCTATATATTATATGTCTATAAATACATATATACTAATTTATGTAAATTTCTTATATATTTTGTATTTTGCTTTCCATTTGGTGAGATATCTGTCAGATGGAAGAGGTAAGGTTCAATACTAACCTGCGATACAGGACTCTATAAATTTAAATTTTTGAAAAGAAAAAATCAAAAGAAAATGAATCTTCAAATGACAACATTTTTGAGCAAATTTTAACTCAAAATATATTGTATGTATTAGTTAACTGGTACATATAATTCTTCATTTTTGTTGTTGCATTTGTAAGAGAATAATATTAAGATTTTTTTTTGTATAAAATTCTAAGAAAGAAGTGGATGTATGTAATTTTATATCTAATTTTAGACACGTGCATGTATATCTAGACGACGAAATATTATCAGAAGTATTACGATCAGTAGTTCCAGCTATACAATTTTCAATGAGCTCACCAACAGCCTTCAAACATGAACGTGATAGTCGCGAACGTGACATTGGCGAACGTCGTTTTACACGTAACAGTCGTTCTCGATCTCGTTCACCTATTTCAAGTAGTGTTAACATTAGATCAGAATCTAAATCACCATCATCAACAAAAATTAGACGTAAAAGAAAAGAGCCAAGCGATCGTGAAGACCGAACTCAAACAAAGACCACATCCTCTCAAAAACACCATCGTCATAAATCAAGTAAAAATGACCGTGAACAGGAACGAGTTCGTTTAGCGGCAGCTGAGAAAGCTCGTTTAGCAGCTGCTGCACAAACAGCTGATTCCGGTGATGAAGGTTCAGTTAGTTTATCTGAATCACATGGTGAAATGTCGGAAAGTGAGATATCAGAACAAGAGTTATCATCATCAGAAAATGAATCAAATGATGAAGAAGGAATGATTGAAACACGACGTTCCTCGTCAAAGAAAAAACATCGAACATCAAAGAATTCATCGAATAATCAACAAAAACAACAGCAAAATTCTGGAAATCAACAGAGAGGAAAAGGTAAAGGCATCTTAATCAAAATTCACTATTAAAATATTCATAAAAATCAATAGGGAAAACTGTTGTCTATTATAGTAACGCAAGAATTTGGTCGACAGACATCCTTGGTAAAACAAAATGGTAAAAATATCAGACGTTCTCAGAAATATTGTATCTTGAATAAATAATTAGAATAGATTTTAACATAACACCATTGATCTAATGTAAATAGACGGTCAAGTTTAAGTTAGTGTGAACGGTACTAAAAAGTATGAAATTCATTTCTCTGTATATCAAGAATTTGCCAAACGTCAATTTTGCTTTGTGAGATAATTTTATTCCAGAGTAGAAAAACTTTTCATGATTCATACTACTTAGGTATCCTAAATTTATAATGTAATATTTTACACATTCATAGAGTATTCAAAAAAGCATATTTTTTAAATTGTACTACTCTACTCTTTAGGATTGATTTTAAAGATATTTTTGAACATATTTTTTCATTATTACTAGTATTTCGATTCAAATATTTTATGGTCAAAAAATAGCTCAAATACCAAAGATTTTTCACTAACTAAATATAGAATAAGTTCACTTTCATTTTTTTTCGTCCAATGTCCGTATGAATATCTGCTGTGCTCTTCATCAACGGCTATTGAACGAATTTATATGCAATCTAACATCAACTATTGCCACTTCTAGGTACTCAGTTGATCATTAATTATTTACCATCATCATTGCGTGAATCGGATTTTTATCAATTATTTACTCGTTTGGGTCCCGTGAAATTGTGTAAACTCGTTACCGATCGTTCTACTGGTCATAGTATGGGTTATGGTTTTATTGAATATGCCACATCGGAAGATGCTGTTAAAGCTATTGATAAGTATAATGGATATCGAATTGAACATAAAACATTGAAAGTTAGTTATGCACAGCCAAAATCCGGTGGAACATTGTCTAGTGGTTCTTCATCACAAACCAGTGGACCAATGATTAAAAATGCAAATTTATATCTCACAAATTTACCTGAAGAATATGATGAACAAACATTGGAAAGAATATTTTCAAAATATGGTGATATTGTTAAAACAAAAGTACTGAGAGATCCTCGAACAAGAATATCACGAGGTGTAGCCTTTGTTTTGATGGCTAGTAAACAGTATGCTGAACGAGCAGTAGAAGCTCTTGATGGTTATATACCATCAGGTTCTCGTGAGCCAATTAGTGTTAAATTTGCTGATCCAAAAAAAATGAATGCTGGTCAAACATCATCATTACCCATTCCAGGCTATTTAGGAGGTCTACCATCACAATTAGCACACGATATGCTGGATTCGTATTATCGTGAAATGTTGTCTCCGTCTCCACCTTATCATCGATCAACATCATCCTACGAAACATCAGCATCGAGATCTCGAGGTGGTACAAGTAGTTTAGGTAAGTAAATCAATTTAGTTCACACAATAGAAGAAACATTTTCTATTTGTATTTTATTTCAGGTTTACCACGATCATATAGTACAAGTCGTTATAGTCCAAATGCATTAGCTGCAGCTGTTTCGAATTTTACGGGTAGTGGTCGAAGTAGTAGTGGTAGTACAACTAGTGCATTGGCAGCAGCTGCTCAATTAATTTCTAGTGGTTATCAAGAGGCAATTGATCCAAATGGTTTTGTTATTTATGCCTTTGGTTTACCTCATGACTGTGATGAAAATGATCTAGAAGAATTATTTCGATGTAAAAATGATTTTGATATTTATAGAGTTTTTATTGTTCGAAATTATACAACAGGTGAATCAAAAGGATATGCATTTATAACAATGAGAAACTATGATGAAGCATGCTATGCAATTGAAAAACTCGACGGTAGCACATTTAAAGGACGAACATTACAAGTTAGATTTAAACGATAAATCTATCATGCAAAACATTTTATATTTCATTCAAAATCATCTGTTTCTTTTTGTTTTTGTCGTCATTTTTTTCATTTCTTGTTTCTGTTTTCTTTTTTTTTTGTTCAATGTGCAATTTAACTTGGTTCTATTTGTAAAAGGAAATTGTGTGATGTATACCACGAGAAGAGAATATCCTATTTGAGTGAAAGAAAGGGAATCGCTATCATTTTGCTTCTGCTTTATGATTTATTTGTATGAAACATTGGTTTTTTGTACATAATTATTTTTTTCTCTCTTGACTCCTTATTAGGCTACATGTATTTAAAACCTATGTTTTGTGTATACTTACAAACCTTACATCTCATCGTTTTATTTTCGTTTAACGAAGATCTGAATATTGTTTACTTTTATTTGAATATAATTTACACACATAAATTCCATTGTGCTTTAGTTTATTTTTACCACTATAAAAACGCAGGTGTGTACTCTAGAATGTTCTTGAAACAATTGTTTACATTATATAAATGAATGTGACCATTTGTCTATTTTTCAGAAGTAAATTTACTTGTAAATACTTGATTTTTTTTACTTGACAAATGCTTGTTGAATAAACTTACAAGCACATTCATTAAGTATTTTGAAACAATATAAAGCCAAGTATTATAATTTTGGAGACGTACTTATAAAAAGGTCATGACAAGTGAGTAATTTTGTACATAAAACTTGACAAGTCCTTATCAAGTATATTCACTAGGATAGGAGTTTAATTATTAAACAAGATTTATGTAGAGTCGAATATAACACTATTGAAATATTTCAATAGAACTATGTCCAATAGAGATTGTATGCGTTTGTAAATCTAATTGTGCTTGTATATTTTTTTTCTTTTTATTAAGTATCACCGAGTATATAAGGAAATGTTCAGCAAGTTATTTATTGACAAAAGAAATCTGATTATATATGTACTGCTTTTAGATTTAGCAATTTTTCATAGATACCTACGCACTCATTCAGTTTAAGTTATACGAATAAGAAAACAGAAAATCGTCTATTGCATAAACGAATCGACATTACACCTTTTTTTAAAAGGAAATAACTCTGATTCATGAAAGTTTAAGAATATATCAATGCAGAGGATATTAGAATATAGTCTAATGTACACAGATACTTTCATTAATCATTCATCGTCTGAAAGATATTCGTAACAAAAAAGACTTTTTTAAATCTCTGCATTACCAGGATGTGAAGCAGTGTTTTGAGTGAGGACAACACAGGATCAGATTTTATCTACTTTTTATCCATTATTTTTTCTAGATTTGAAATGAGTCCATCATCTAATTATGCTGTATAGTGTAGTTTAGTTATAAAAATCATTTAGACAGAGTTAGGTATATGCAATTATATATGGAAATTTGAAGATTATATTCGAAAACTTTAAATATTCTTTTGTTTTTAAACAATGAGAATGTGTAACATTTACTTTTTTTTACATTCAAATCTTGTGTTCTCTACATTTTTAAGTTTATTTTAATTTTTTTCTTTTAGATTATTGACAACGATTTTCGATATTCTTTCATTTAATCTTGTCTCTTGTGAAATAGACAATTGCTCTATTCTTGTTTTGATTATTTCTATTTTATTAATTTCATTAATTTCTTTATCTGTTAAACGAAAATCTTTTCATCTCGTCAGTTAGATGGTAAGTAAATATTTGTTTTTATTAAAACTAGTCAAATTCTCTTCTAGAAATTATTTGAGATGGAAAGCCTTTGCGTCATCTATTATTAATTCTATTTTTCTTTTCTTATGCTTAATTTTTTATTGTCATCTCTTTAAAAACAAAAATGTTCAATTTACGATATGAATAGCTGAAATTCAGACGTTATGATTATTTTAAAATAGGTGTCAATTTAATTTGCATTAAAAAACTGTTTGTGAAAGTTTACGCCTCATTGACGGCTTGTCTATGTAACTCCTATAGAAGAAATGTCATAGCGTTACTTTTTTTGCTCACTTTGTTTTGACTATAACTCCGAAGTTAAACGCCGTAAAGAGCTCAGAGATGTTTTGAATTATAGAAAAAACTGCTTTCTACATTTTGAGATCTGTTCAGACTCTAGGTAACCTATCCTCATAAAACTGTAATCAAAATGCTGAGATCTACATCTTTGGTTTCAATTCTTAAAAACCAGGTCTCAGAAAAAAGCAAAAACAGGTCAAAATGAGCAAAAACAGTTACACTGTGACATCTCTGCCATATGAGTTACATAGACAAACCGTTGAGTCAAGACAGTTCTATAGTTTAATAAAAGCTTAAATTTGTTTTGTATTAGTATTTTCGTTTATCTATTCAAACAACAAAAAAATACGTTTGTTTTTATGTTTTGATTTCCTTTTTTTCATGTTGATGATTCATTTGATGTAGAACAGTAAATACACGTAGAGTTTGATAGGAAGAGTAATAAATGAAACTATGTATTCACATGGACAACGAATCGTATGGATTTGTTGACGTATGTAGTAAAAATGCCTAGCTAAAATAATGTGTAAGTATGCAAAAAGGCGAGAGAGAGAGAGAGAGAATTCAATATAAAGAGGAAGAAAACATGACTTTTTTAAACTTGAAAGAAGTTTTTAAACGGGATTGTCTTTGTTCTGACCAAGAAAGTTCGAGATGAGAAGCAGAAGCATAGACCTTATAATCGACGTCTATTAATTATAATAAGATGAGGGTTCGAGAACTATTCCCAGCATGTCGTTCTAATCACACTATCGTGAGTTATTTGTAATATAGAGGGAAGTTAAAACAAGACAGATTTTACAAGGAAAGGTGGATTTTTAATTGCGTTTCTGCTGATTATCGTAAAGTTGTATTATATGACTTCTACCTTTTTTGTTTTTAGAATAGCCAATCGTCAATGCATTATGTTCCGTCTTCTCCACCGATTAATAATACAGCATCTGCACCGTTAGCGCCCACACCGCTTGCAATTCATAATTCTTTAGCAACCGTTCAAACAACCGTACCATCACAATCGATAACTTCATCATTGCTAACAACTTCAAGTGTATCACAAATATTAAACGATTACAACGATGATTTAGGAACAGATGATGTGAGTATTACGTAAATGGAATAATATATTTTCTCATTTTGTTTTCTCTTTTAGCTAAGCACTGTTATGAAGGCAGCATGGGATCCACATCATTGTGCAGATTGGGATCAAGAACAACCAAATGCAACATGTATTGCAAGAATAAAGCGGTACGTTCATTTTCAAATACCTGATAGTTCGATTTTTAACTTTTGTAAATAAAAAGTTTGTTCAAAATAAAGTGGAACATGGAATATGATAAGCATTCAAGGATGAAATCGAATTGTGTAGTGTAGTGTGTTTATGCATCTAGTCTTAGAGTCTCTTGTACCATTTATTCGTTTATCCATTCTTTTAGAGATATAATGAGTGTTTTTCGTGATCCCCCTCCAGGCATGTTTATCGGTTAGTATATCTCTTATGTTTTTTTTCTATTTGAACTCGAGTTTTTTCGTTACAGCACCGTCTCCCGATAATATAACAAAAGTAAGTCACTTGTAAATACGGATGAATAAAATAAGATTACAAATGTTTTTATGTTTAGATTCATGCACTTATTGTTGGTCCATTTGATACACCATATGAAGGTATTTGTTTTTAGCATATTTTACTCTCGATCTGAACACGTCTATGTTTTACAGGTGGATTCTTTTATTTCCTTATTCGTTGTCCACCTGATTAGTAAGTGAAAAAGAAATGTAATAGTTTCATTTTGAATAAAATAATTTTCTCTAGTCCAATACGTTCACCAAGAGTGAAATTGATGACTACTGGCAATAATACAGTAAGATTTAATCCTAATTTATATCGAAATGGCAAAGTTTGTTTAAGTATACTAGGGTAAGATATTCAATAGGAAGTAAATCTTTTATGTATATATATTTTCTTTTTTATCTTCTAGTACATGGTCTGGTCCATCATGGAGTCCAGCACAATGTATATCATCATTATTAATATCTATTCAATCATTAATGAGTGATAAACCTTATCATAATGAGCCGGGTTTTGAACATGAACGAACAACGGGTGATAGTAAAGTCTATAATGATATAATTCGTCATGAAACATTACGTGTGGCTGTTTGTGAAATGTTGGAAAATGAAAATTCTTGTCCAAAACAATTACGAGAAGTAATGATAAAACAATTTTTAGATTTTTATGATGTATATAGTGAAACATGTACAGAAAATTTGAATAAAGATGGAACACAAATGATTGATCCATTTGGTGATCGTCGAGGTTTATATGAATATGGTACGATATTGGCTCGTTTAAAAAAATTAAAAGCACGTTTTCAAGTTCAACACAGTGAAAAATCACAACAAAATAATAATCAGATTTCAGCAAAATCGTCTACGACAAAATGTCAACAATCTGATTCATTTATTCGACAACTTGAAGCAGAAGATCCAAATCGTCCATCAGACTATGGCGACATGGACGACATCTTTGGTATGTATATGACCACTTTTTCTCGAAAAACTACTGTCCATCCAAAAAGTCAGTAGGTGTGGATGTTTTTTGCATAACTCGAGAACAAAAAGAGATAGAGATCTGCGGTTTTCATCATTCGATAATCAAGACTTGAAGCTATCTTTCTACAAGCAAAAATAACTTTCGGAAAATTTTTCGAAGTCGGTTTTCCAGAGAATCTGTGGAAAACTAGGTTGTAACTGGACCACTTAACATAGCAATATATTAGCTTTTTTACATGGGTAGATACTCCAAAATATCATCTACAAAATGGAGGCTTAAGCTCTTGCGGTTTAGGCATTGCATCGGATTTCCTCAGTTTGACTCAGTCAGAATCGATGTCAGAATGTCAAAATATACTTTATTTATCTGCTCAATCTGATTCTGTGCTTAGGACTAGCAAAAAGTCTGCCTTGCGTTTGAAGATTTCTAGAAAAACTTGAGAAAAACTAAAGTATTCTCGATTGATTTCCAGAAGTTCCATTAAAGTCCACGATGTAGTGAAGATAAAATAAAGTATATCTTGACATTCTGATGTCATTCACATCGATTCTGACTGAGTTACGTATTTTCTAATTTTTGCATGAAAATGGGCTATTTCACCTAATATTGGTTTTCCGTAGACGTTTGAGTTTTTTCGAAAAACAAATATCGCCACAAGATTCAGCGTGGCCGATAACCCATGTTCCCATTCATGTTCAAGCTTTAAGTCTTGATTATCGAATGATGAAAACCGCAGATCTCTATCTCTTTTTGTTCTCGAGTTATACAAAAAATATTCACCCACTGACTTTTTGGATGGACAGTAGGTAAACTCTCTTGGCACTCAACGATCAGAATCTATAAACTAATTCAAGTCATATTTAAATGTTACAGATGAACCATCAGATATGGATGATGACGATGACGAAGAACAACATCCGGACGGAACTATGGACAGTGATAATCTAACTCCTTCGACAAATAAGACAGAGAATTCAACTGTATCTACTCTCAATACGTTATCTTGATCTTATGAGCAAAATGTTTATTCTTCGTATACATAACTCATAAACAGTTTTCACTGTAATTACAATCAATTGATGATGTTGTAGAAAAACGGTGGAAACAAACGTCTGAAAGAAACGAAAAAGCTCGACGATTGCCAACTATAGCATCTAAAATTGTTTTCTGTTCTTTGGTTGTTGTTCGCGTCTTTATTTATTTATTTATTTGTGATTTGTTCTAATATATGGCTGGTGATTTTCACTTTATTCATGCACAGCCCGTCTATTTGTTTTTTTTAAATATGTTTTATTTCATACTACTGTACAAAGTTAAAAATTTTCTTTATGTCCGCAATTTTTTGATCTTATAACTTCATGAAGACAACAAAAATAATACAATACAAAAAAAGATCGTGATTTTTCTTCTTTACATTATCACTTATCATAATTCGTTCTATCTATTGACATACAACTGTTTTGAGATTCGACTATTTTCCAAGTCTTATCATACATCCGAAAAACTAAACATCAAGTTTCATTTTTTAATTTTTGTATAGCTTAAAAGCTAAACCTTCTTTAATGTTTTTCAAACGTTTTATACATTAGAAAAACAAGCAAAACAGAACATCGAAGAAGAGAATATTCGATCTTCATCTACATATATAACATATTAAAAACTTGATCATCTTTGAATAATATTATTTACAAATCCACATAAATCGTCAAGTGACGATAGTTTTCTTCTTGTTTCCAAAAAATAATGCTAATCTACATATTCAAAAAGGTACGTGCCAACGTTGAATGTCAATGTTTAGTCTCTGACTCATACTTAAAATGAACAGCAATCATACACCAGCTATACTACTATTATTTTCATTCACTCTATTCTTCGATGTATACACATTTATAAGGGCACATTGCAAATCAAAATGGTTGTCTGGTAATTTGTGGTTGGTTCATATCATATTGGGAAATAAAAAATATTCAAAAATGGTAGTATACAAAATTCTGGTCAACAATATTCAATTCAATTTACAATCGAAAAATTCTTAAATTTTCTTAGTGTTAAAAATTCAATTTTTTTTTAACCTATTCGTAGGACTTTTGAAAAGTGAAATCCAAAAGTAAATACGTCCGACCTCACGAATATAAGGTCGGAGGTTCTATTCCATTATTCGTCTAAATGTGATTTATGTTTTCTTGCTATTTGTTTTTCTCCTTTTCTGTGTGCATTAGAAACGAGCGATAAAAACAAGCAATATTTCACGTAATAAAAATTGTTTTTTTTTTTACGATACTTCTAATATATTATATCTATTTGGTATTTTCATTTCGAACAACAGAATCTTTATGAATTAGAGTCTACATACACAAAACTGCGTTCACTATTTGCATTATAGAGACATAACTAACAAATATGCTAAAATCCAGGTGGATGTTTCATAAAAAGTAAGTCTAGACTTAAGTGTTTAAAGTTAACACGTAAGTGTATAAAATGAAGACTTAAGTCGAGCATTAAAGAATTTTTATGAAACATCTTCCAGAATTAACTTGTGGAATGACAATCATTATCTCTATCTGAAAAAACTTTAAGAATACTGCCTAGCAATATGTTAGATACAACGTTGAAACATTTTTTCTTGCTTCAGTGTACAGATTTTAATTTTTTTCTGTCGTAAATAGAGAATGTGTGTGAATCAGAAAATATCTAATACATAAACATGACTTCTGAAGATCAAACTGGTTAGAATTACGGAAGAGGCAGCGATTTATCTAGAGGAACATTGTCCCTACAAATTTTAGGAAATTATCTCTAAAACTTTGTGATCACAATATTCGTCACCCCTCGAAAACTTTGATTCGCCCCTTCGGAAACAAAAACATAGATAAATCAATGAAAAGAGATATTTTTGACATAACTTTACTTTCAAAGGTTTTGTACAGTCAGATATTTTGAATGGAAGCGTTTTACATTATACGTACATGATTTCCATTTAGACAGATCAGTATTCTTATTTAATCTATTCATCTTATTCTCTCTCTCCCTCTCTCAGTTATCCCTGAAAAAGTGACTAAAAAATTGTGTTTATCAATATTTGAATGATTCTCTTTCTTTTATTTTAGATGGGAGCTTACTTATCTGTAAGAGAAATGTTTAATTTTGTTTTGACATGATAATTTCGTATCTTTTGTTTTGCTATTTAGTCGCCTATCTGCGACAAAGAATCAATTGATGGTTCAAATAATCGATTGTCATTTGGAGCCAGTAGTATGCAGGGATGGCGGATGTCTCAAGAGGTATGAATTCAATTTATTTCTATTATTTAATACTAACTATTTAATAATTACTAAAACAAAATATTTCTTTTAGGATGCTCACAATGCTATATTAGATTTTGATCCTGGTACAGAAACATCATTTTTTGCTGTATACGATGGACATGGAGGTTCAGAAATCGCGTTGTACTGTTCAAAACATTTACCTGATTTCATAAAACAGTTAGATTCATATCGTGAAAATCGTTTATCTGACGCATTAATTGAAGGTTTTATGAAATTTGATGCTGTCTTACTTGATCCACATGTTAAAGAAATTTTACAAGATCTGGCCAGTTCAAAAGATAATGATCAGCAACATCAACATCCATTCACATTTGAAGAACGAGATTTAGATGAAGTTGATGTGAATGAAGATGATGGTAAATTTTGTTTTTGATGAAATGATAAATTTGTTTTTGTATAATAATTTCCTTTTTATTCAGTTGGAGTTGAAGAGGCCAAACTTTTAAAACGTGATGCAGATGTACCCATCGAGGAATTATTAAAACGTTATGGTGCAACTCAAGAAGCAACTAAAAATGAATTTATTAAACATTTTCATTCACCTAAAAATCTTGTTTCATCCAGACGAAAAATACATTCAACATTTCCAGTATCTTCGAATGGTAATGACAATGAAGAGGATAAACTGAAACAGTCAACATTGAAAAAATTACATGATCTACGTCAAAATGTTTTAAATGAAGATGAAATTGAAGAACAGCAACCGAACAATGAGAGTGATGACAATGCTGTCAGTTCGACAACAAATATCGAAAGTAAAGAGAAAATAGAATTATTAACGACAACAAATGATGAAAATATTATAGCTGATGATGTACTCGATCATAAAATTGCTCAGCAATGTGATACAACAGATGACAAACAAGATGAAACTGTTTTACAAACGAAGAAAACAACTATAGATGATGATAATTCAAGTACAAAAACAAATGTAAGTTGACTTTGAATTATCTCATAGAGAAAGGGTGTGTATTGGTTGAACTATATTGTATTTTTGTAAATTTATTTTAGTTATATTGAATTGAACATTTTTTTTTTGTCTAGGATTCGGCTGAGCAACCATCTTCAAGCGGTGTTTCGTCTGCAAGTAGTCCAAGTAATTCAGGTCGTTTAAAAAAATCATCCACAACAACAATTACATCTGCCACAACATCACTGACACATCATTTGCTCGATGATTCAGATGATTTTGATGTAGAAGAAGACGAAGATGATGATGAATATGAGTAAGGCTGTCGTTTCACTTTCTTGCATATCTAAAAGGTTTTCGTGTAACATTCGAAAAAATTTCATTTCTATTCTGTATGTTTTATGAAATCTCTACAACGTCGCATTTCTATCCGATAGTGACAAAAAGAAAATAAATATCTGCGTTACTAAACGGATGTATAGAGATATCTCTCTCTATCTATCAACCATATTCGATTGTCAAATCCTTTAAAAGAAACAATCGTTTGAACGTCTGCAATTTTCTCACATGTGTAATTGTAGGTTAAATATTAAAACTGTTACATTTTGATTTCAGAACAACAAGTGAAGAAGACGATGAGAATGATGACGAAAAAGAAGAAGATGAAGTAGAAGAAGAAGAAGAAGAAGAAGAGCATGCCGAGGACAAAGATCAAAACGTGACAGAAAAAAAGCAGTTAGCAATAAAGAAAAAATTTTTTTGTGGTGTGTAAAACCCGAAAATCTTAAAAGAATTAGAAACAAAGCCTTACAGTTGCATCACGTAATGATGAATTCAGTGTTGAAATGTGTTGCAAGAGTTATGCGGTAAAAAGTGCTATTTCTCCCTTTGAATAAATAATGAGAGTAGTTATAATCATTCACATAGATCAAGATCTTTTTCTCATTTGATACCAGACAGTTTTAATCTAATTTATCAATGATTTTTACTATGAGATATTTTTCAACTCATTTATTAGTTGAAGATATGGAAAATGATGATGAAAACGAATCTTCAGCATCTGAAGATGAAGATGACGACGAATTATCTAATCCTGATTTATCAAAAATTTTAGATATGAATGGTGATGTAAGTTAAATTTTTACTTTTCTCCAATAAAATAAATGTCAAAATGTTCTATTTATAAATAATGGTTATTTTTAGCCTGGTTCAACGAGTGGTTGTACGGCTGTTGTAGCAATATTACGAAATAAACAATTGTATGTAGGAAATGCTGGTGACTCACGTTGTGTAGTATCACGTGATGGTAAAGCAATTGAAATGAGTACAGGTAACAAATAATCTACTTAGGGCATACCAAAAGTAGTGGCAGTGGTATTTTTATCCCTTATAGAAAGGTTAAAGAAACTTTCTTTTTATATAGTCTGATAGAGAAAAGAATGTTCTATTTTTCTATGCTATTTGATCAT
>CAJNOQ010001767.1:0-28731 GCA_905250885.1 Didymodactylos carnosus | reverse complement strand
GTTGTTGTGCAGAAACGGCGGTTTCTTTACGAAAAAACGTATGGAGTTCGTAATGAGAAAGTTCGGTTTAAACTATGTAAATAAAAACATAAATAAAAGTTTTTGTGGAGGGACATCGAGTTCTTGACGAAAAAAGATGAAGTTCTTGTGGAGAAACTATGAGTTCCTCAGGAAAAACGTTTTGAAGTTGTGGTGGAGGAACGTCGAGTTTTTCAGGAAAAAAGATTCAGTTCTTGTTTTCACACATCGAGTTTTCCAAGGAAAAGGGTGAAGTTGTTGTGGAGGAATATCTTGGAAAGATAAAAGGAATGTATAAATTCTTGTACGATTCTGAACTTCTTATTTTGAATGCTGTTTTGAATATCTATAAGTTACGTACTTATAGCTGAAAAGATAGGGTAAATTTCCTTATATAAGAGGTTCCAAACTCGTGGATTTATAAGTTTTTGTGAATACTTTATGTTGCGTTTATGCTTAAGTTACCGGAAAATCAACAGAGCAATGAGTTAATTTTTGATGATAGTTTACAATTTTATGCGATCAGAGCTAGAAAGTTTCACTTGTTCTGTATTTTTCAACACAGTTTCATTTTTTCTTTAATATACAATACTTCTGTATGTTTATAGAAGACCGCTTCTAGAATCAAAAACTGAACTAAAACTATTACAGACTGCGATGATCATTGTGGGTCTAGTACCAAATCATTATAGGACTAACTGGTATATTAAAGGGGCCAAAGGACATAATCAAATTTGAACTTGATGAACATGCAAGATTTTTGTATCCATTACAAGTTGATAGTCATCATCGTTATTTGTCAGGTTTAACACTTGCTCTTGGTCTTATTTACTGGAGTCAAATTCCAAATGTTAAACACTCTGGAGCTACAGTACGTTTACTAACATTCCTTGTTGCTGCCGGTGGTCTAGGACGGTTGCTTGGGTGCTTAATCACGGGCTCAATTCCAGATACAATAAATTTTATTGGATTGATAATGGAATTAATTTTTAAACCTTCAGTGGCTTATTGGCAATTGGAAATAACTCAACGAAAAGATGTTTAGGATCGAAACAAGTACAACTCGTTATATACCAAGTTGTAGTTTATTTCTTTTCCCGTTCAGTTATTGGTAAGATAATTCTTTCAATGACTGGCTGGTTACAGGCTAGAAGCTCTAACCACTGAGCTATCGAGGGTTCGAGTCCCAGTTGAGGCATACATTTTCTTTTCATGTGTTTGTCTATCAGATTATATCTCTACTTTTAGCCGTTGTAAAACTTTCTAGCTTCATCTAAAAAGTCCTGTTTACAAAACTCATTTGTAATCGGCTGGCTGGTTGAACTCTTCTTCGTTTTTCTATCGTTATAAAAGCATTTAATTTCAAATAAGCGTCGGATTTGTGATTATCGTGAAATTGAACGGGTTGTTATCTACAACGTTTTCTTCCAGCAGAAAAGTAACTTCTTACCCCTTTGATCCTTACTAAGGTCAAAAGTTAACCTTCTGTTATTACTAAGGGCTAGTCCTAGTTTCCAAGACTTGAACTTTCCTAGATTTAACTGATGTTCTAAAATATTCAGTGCCATATCGATTGTCCATATAAATACAAAACAAAACAAAGTATTTCTTACACAAAAATATTCTGTATATAGTGGAAGCACATGTTATGACAAAGAATCGTGACATACTCTCCTCTCCAAATGAAAACGGAAAAGAAAACAAAAACAAGAGCACCAAAGAAAAAAACTAAGTAGAAAAGCGACAAATTATATATAGAAAAAACTTGCCAATAACTGTTTAATCACGTACTATAATTAAGACTAATATATTTTCGGAAATCGCAAAGCAATAATGGTGCTCACACTATGGTGCAGTAATGATACTCGGATCAGACTCGTCGAGAAATGGAGGCAACACTATCAGATTACTAGCAAAATCTATGGTTTAAACATGTAGGACGTATTTCGTGCGAAAGGCACATGAATTCTTATTGAACTATGGGTAGCGCTACTGCCACCTCCGCAGGGTGACTATCAGAGCCATTGCCAACTCCATAGAAGGCGGGAACAGTCCCAAGAATAAACCATTTTCGTAGAAAATAGATGAAAACATAAAAAAGTCAAACTTTCTGTATGTTCTTGCGATTGAAAACATTCAAAATAATGATATTTGAATAGAACTAAATGTTGTCCATTTAGAACTCAGATCAGTATTATTCTATGACATTTCTATCTAAAGCTATTCAAGATGTACAAAAGGCTATTTTGTTTTTGAATAGACTACAATTAATGCAACAACGGCCTTAATATTCGCTTCCGCCAACTGCCGCATCACAGAGATGCAACCGATCAACAAAACTGTGACCGAACCGACCGGTCACCGAGTAGATACTTGTTGATCGGATGGGACCTGCCGGTTGACGGGTAAACGATCGGTACGCGGATTTTCCTAGAATGCTTGTGGGATGGTAAAAAATATGAATATTCCAAACAGAGAATAATGACTGCAATTATTTTCTTATTCTGACGAGGAATCATTCTTAAGTGACCAACTCAGTTTTTCTTCGTTCATATGTGGATCGATAAAGTATATTGAGATAGTCAAAAGACTGAAAGAATTCAGGTTCTTGGCTCTTCCTTCAAAGTTAGGGCCATTTTTCTATTTTCCTCAACGAAAAAGGCTTAGAATAGAAAAACTCGCATCTCAGTGAAATAAAGAAGCCTTTCACATTAAGGAGAGTACTTTTTTTATTTCAAGTTTTTTGCCAAAATGCTTCTGACAACAATTATTTACAAACTATACAGCACACAGTAACCCTGTAAAAATAAATGTACTAAACTAAACATTCAGAAGTTCAGTGTACATGATAACTTCATAAAAGTCTTCGAAACATAGTACTTTCTAGCAATAGCTACATTTTATGAAAGGAGTATTATTACAATGAGGTTTTTCACAACGGTGACTATCAAAGGTGAAACAAAGGAGAGGGGCGGATAAGGTTATTTTCCGGCCCTTAATATTTTTTTATTAAAAATCATCGATTTCTAGGTTACTCAAGTGTGAGGTTCTACTCACTCACTTCTTCTCTTTATTTAAGAAAGTGGACGGCTATATATAGTACACAAGTTGAACAAGAGTATGTAAGAGTTGCGCAGAAATTGCGCAATAACAGAAAGAGTTGGGAAAACCAGAGCATGACACAAGTATTGCGCAAGAACAGAAAGAAAGGAAAAGAAGAAGAAAACACAGTCATAACATCAAGATGCCGAACAAAATGGCCTATATAGTTTTTTGAAATTCAATACTTCGTTTTTTTCGACCTGAGGTACCCCTCAGGAAAAGTGAAAACTTTTTTCCTTCAGTTTTTTTCGAAAACACATGTATTAGATGCAGAATTTTACGCTGATTTCAAATATCGTATTGATGATGAGAAAAAATTGCATGTTGATGAAGAAAATTGCGCTTTACTCTCCGAAAATAATTCTAATAAAACACTGAGCCGACCAATGTGTCCTTCGAAATTTATGTTTGATTTTTATTTTTTAGTGAAAATCTCGATTGCAAGAGAATAGTGTTCTGAAGGAATAAAACTTGCCCGTTTTTCTATCAATGGTAATACAGGTTAGGAAGTTCTGACTCGCACTATGGCAGCTCACTACTGATTTATTAAATATTAGCCGAAAGCAATGAAAGGTTTTGATTGAAAACATTCATATGCAACGTTTATGCTCTTAATACAACTTCCATCTACTATACATTTTTTGGTAATTATTATGCGTGTCAACAGCATTTGTTATTCTATGTAGCTTTTACAATGTTATTTCTTTAGTAATTCTTTTAAGAAACTACTACTTATTTGCTGGGTGAGAATTGGAACCATCATCAACGTGTGCATGTGGCGCTACTAAAGAAACAATTAAAAACTTCTTCATGAATCTTACTTCCTATGGCGAGTATCGTCGTTCGATGTTTGCAGAGTTGAATACAGTTCCATGAGATACTCGTCTACTTCTCAAACACAAATCTGTTATGGACTGAGTAAAGAATATCTCATAAGAGTGAACAATGCTATTCTTCAATTCATTTGTTCGACAGAAGGTTGAATCAGTCTCGATGTACTTGAAAATATACGAATAGTTCACATCTGAAAGTTAGTTGATCTAAATCAACTAACTTGCAACAGCTCACTGTTGAATCAGGTAAAAGTATTCGCTGACAAATGAGAAGTTTATCAGAAAGTAATTTGCATGGTATTGGGATCGTGATCTCCCTGTTCTAAGAAAAAACCAACTGTTTATATTTATTGAATTATCTTTCGAAGCGAACGTCAAATTTAAATCGACTAGAGTACAGACTGGTCGAAAATGTCGAAGTTTAATTTATAGTTTAAGTTAATTAAGTTTAAGTTAATTTTTTCAATAAACTCTTACAACATATGCAGAATAAAGCTGATTGTTCGCTAATCACACGACAAAACGAGACGAGACATCTGATCACCGGTCGATATCGTCGACATTCGTCTGCTCAGCTATTTCTGCCAAGTGGGCAGCTATCAGTTGATCCGTTATTGAGTGTTAACACACTATGAGGTTTAACACTACGGGGTTAAGACTATTTTACCCATCGCCAGTATTTTATTGAAAAAATATCATGAACTGCTTGACTTGCATTCATTTTCATTTAAACCATTTATGTATACCGCTGTCTGCACTGGAAAAAATATATCCTTTGACGACACATTATTTGACGCACACATTCTCAAAAGAGCAAAACGTGTCCATTCCATGTATAGAAAAATGTCTGGTAGAAGAAAGAATGCATGTCCTTTTGAACTACTTAAATGCTATCTATATTTGTCCAAAAACTGAAAAAGGAGGAACTGGAAGTTGAAACCTTTTATCTGGATTAAGATCATTAGATCACGTCAAAGTTTTCTTAGAAAAGCGATGTTTTCAACCCTCCAAGAAAAGAGGCCCTAAAAATATTTACTTCTATGTTGTGAAGTAAACTGTGTTTAAAGGCTGCTTTACTTCTGTGTTGATAGATGATCAAAAATGATGTCAGTAAAGTAGTTCAAGATATTTGTTGCAGAAAATATCAACGATGGGTAGAATCTTAGTCCAGTGTCGGCTGCTTTTGGATGCTTACAGCTTTATTGAGGTTGATGTTTTCAGAAGAGAATTGTTTCTCCCGCGCGGTCTAGTGGTTAGGATTTGACGCTCTCACCGTCAAGGCTCGGGTTCGATCCGGCACGGGAACATATTTTTGTACTGTTTCCCTTTCATCTTTCTACTTGTTCGTTTTTTTTGCACTAGGTTTTGGGCTTAATTCCAGCAAGATTATACGGACTTTCTAAAGTCTACAAACCAGGAGCTTCGACCTATTACTTCGTGTGTTCAGTCGTAGCATTACGAAGTGGAGAGACTTTTTGACTAAAGTTGTAGCCCCATTATATAGCAGCAAATTTTCGCTCATAAACACAGATGATTTCCTCGCATTCCTAAAACATCATCCCCTTTTAGCAAAGCACAAAATTATCAGTTTTGACATCGAAAGTTTATTTACAAATATCCCAGTATCAGAAAAAATTAATATCATTTGTGAAAAATTCTGCTTTAGTGATCCAGAGTTGAAACCGTTTATTCCCGAAGTATACCTTAGGAAACTTCTGAAGCTATGGGTTCACCTTTGGCAGCAGCCTTTGCGGAAATTTTAATGACTAACCTTGAAGATACACAGATGAATAAGATCTCAAATAACGTTACGAAATTGCTCGTTTGGCGTCGATACGTCGATGACACGCTTACAATAATAGAAGAAGATGCAATGAGGATATTATTCGGAATGAATTAAATGAACTACACGCCTCGATAAAATTCACTTTTGAGAAAGAACACGATAACAAAACTCCATTTCTAGACGTCGTGGTAAAAAGACCGGATGATGGTTTTACGACGAATGTCTTTCGGAAAAAGACAACGACCAGTCTCATGCAGGATTTACGGCATTCCGATAACACCTAGGGCACGTTCGGTGAAACAGTCGAAACATTGACGAAAATAAGACAAAGAATGCCGATGATTAGATCTTGCCGTATATCTGGTTCCACATCTCTTTCTCTCCGTTGCGTTCTCTTCTCTTCCTACGTACTTCCTCTTTTTACGTGTTTGTTTGCTATTTTCCCATTGTTTACTGATAAGCAACGCTCAACTGTATCTCATTTCTACTATACCTGCTTGAAACGTATATATTTTTGTCTCGAATGGAATGACTTTTTCTTTTCGTATTATTCCAGAGAAATTTCTCTTGATGATAGATGTTTTCGTTATTGGGAAAACTACTTGTGTGCTCCTTCAAACTCTACAGATGGAAGACTGTTGTTTGAACAGTCAATTTTAAATGTAAATCGTTCTGCAAGTCTCGACAACGAATTTCCTATTAAATGTATACATCGTTCTAAACGGTTTGTTGCTAACTCATCCGTGCTTAAACCCAGAGGGTAAAGAAATATAACACTGCTATGAAAATCATTTTGAACAAAAACTTTTATTCGTTAGCGAGCTTTCGATGTCTTTCTAACATCATCTTAGAAAGACATCGAAAGCTCGCTAACGAATAAAAGTTTTTGTTCAAAATGATTTTCATAGCAGTGTTATATTTCTTATATTCTCATCCGTGCTTGCTAAATGTTTTGAGTGGTGCAGTTGTAATAATGTTATTGATTCTATTCCATATATCGATATTTCTGACATCTTTTGTATTTCAACAGTTTCTGGAAACTTTTTAATGTTCGTATGAGTACGAGTGTGTGTCCTTATCTTTCTTTCGCCCTTTAAGAGTGATATATTTATTGCTCAATACTATCAGATTTTCTCCGTTTGTTTTCATCTATTTTTATGTATCTATTAATTCTTAATTTTCTAAATGATATTTATTTTTTGTGGAACTCAGGCTCGTTCTTCCGAAGGTTCAACCACTTGCTACAAAAAGATCATCCATAATCTTTCCAACGTCTTGAAACCGCTCTACTTGTTTAACGTTCCAAATTTCAACCGTCGAGAGTCACTCTTCAACCAACTCATACAACTTCGATGGCCAACGATCGTCCTCCTACTGAGGAACGAAGAATCTTTGGTGATTTTATTATTGTGTATCTTGATGAAGAAAGAATCTACAACGACTCTCTTCTATCTGAACTTCGTTCTCTCTTGAATCGTTTCATAATACCGATCACGTAACGTTTACCTATTTCTAATTGCTTATGTCTTAAAAAATGACATCATATATAGTTAACAGCAAAGAAAATCTAGGAATTTCTAAAGTAATTGCCGTTCAACGATCAGAATTTTGCCGCCACCCGTACTATGTTATAAATTTTAGAATAGAGATAGTTTTCCAAAAACTCATCAGGGTTTACTACTTAAGTGACCTCATTAGCGTTATAATTCTTACATTAATCTATGCTCTCGAGAGTCGTCTATACCATACAGAAAACCATATGTCCACATCATTTTGCGTTCGCGAGTTATTCGGAAATCAAAAAACAAAAAAGCGTCCTGAATTGGGTGCTACTCGAAGGGTTAATTCAAGGCATTCGCTCTTTTTTTAGTTTTGTTTATGAAAAAGCATTTCTGCTAGATTTCATAGATCTTCTGTTATTTAAGATAATTTATCCCTAACTAATGCCAACTGTTTACGTCCATCAGCAACGAATAGCTGAGGCGTTTGTGCTAAGTTTTGTAAATGAAATTATACTACAAAATGTTCTAAATTTTTCTGTTTTTCTTCAATTTGTTTTTTTCTTTCATCTATCGTGAAGTGAATTGCATAGCCACTCTACCATTCATGCAAACAAATCGATTGAAAAAGGTTTTGAGTCGTATGTTTCATAGAGCACTTTCAACTGCCTAGTGAAAAAAAATGAGCGTGATTTCGGAAGTTCCTGCGGGAAAAAGTGAAACATTTTCACGCGGGAAGTGAAAGTCTTCTGCGGGAAAAAAAGCACTTTTTCCGCCGCATTCTGCAAGAATCTTTTGAAAATCTGAAGAACTTCGTTCTTTTCTTAGGGAAAATTTCCGCGTAGTTTAAGACATTTACGACGAAAAATCTCGGCAGAATTCTTCTCTTTTCCCGATGTAGAAGAATTCTGCAGAATGTTTTCGTCGTAAATGTCTTAAACTAAGCGGGAATTTTTGCGCAGAATTCTGCGGAAACATTTTCTGCAGAAAAATATTTTCACGGTTGTCTCGCTTTTCATCTCATCTCTCATCATGCCGCTATCCACTTTTCTCATCTTATATATATCGTAGTCAGTCTCACTCTACTTAGTTTTCCTGCAGAAGACTTACTTTTTCCGCACAGTATTATGCGCGGGATGTTTACTTTTTGCGCAGAGTTGACGAATAATATTGAACTTTTGTAGGTCTGAACACGGTACCTTCGAATTGCATGACAAACACTTAAGCCATCGCGAATATTCTACAATTAGATAGATTTTGTCTATATATTGAAAAATTAGTCAACTTTTATTTATTCTATGTTTGTACACTTTTTTTATGCATTGTGCAGTTCATAAACAAATTGACAATTCTTCCTGATTTTTTTTGTTTTACTAACAACTTTTAATTAACTATGGGTTCATCCATGGTTTTTTTATGCAGGAAAATCAAAATTCCTGCGGAACAAAAGGAACTTTCTGAATATCAGAATAATAGCAGACTTTTCTCCCAAATTCTTCTATCGAGTGACCAGGTATACGAATCTCCTAATTTGACTAGATCGCTCTAATTTTAGAGTTTTCTCCTGGTCAAAATTCTGCTGATGTTAAGAGAGTTGATTTTAAAGACTTTATGCTGTTTTCTCGTTCTAAAGATGTCTTGCGTTTCTTCCAAAGGATAACAGCTATTCATTTTAACTTTTCCAGTTTGTAGAGTACATCTCGAAATGCGTATCCTGGCGTTTCGGCTTACGATCACTAGCTGACTGAGGAAAACATTTACTTACTCTCAACATTCGTAACAATTTTCTCGAATATTTTTTAATCTATTAGTTGATTAAGATTTACAAGGATTTGGGAAAAATTTACGGGAACTAATTAATATTAAGCGATAAACAAATTTGATTGCTAAGTGCATTCGTTGTCGTACAGATGACAGTATACATGACGACCGTAATCAGAGCTTGACTCTAATATAGTTGTTTGCTTTTCGAAAAACCTCACAAATCGGCCTGTTTTTCTGATCCAAATGATCTTGCTAGGTGAAATATTATTGATTTAGCAAAATAGAGTAGAGTAAGCCCTTGCATTGTTTGGGATATATTTCTGCTGAAAAAATATGACGCAGAATCCTGAACGGAAAGTTTAATAGAAAAAAATTCTGCCTAGTTCGAAAAAAGATTTCGCCGTGAATTAATGGTTCCCGCCGAAAAAATGAAATTCCCAACGAAAAAATATTTTTTCGCAGGAATTTGCGGAATCGCGCTCATTTTTTTTCACAGGGTTCTGCGGAGAAAATATTCGGCAGAATCCTGCACGAAAATTTCCGCAGAAAAGCAGATTTTTCTACAGAAAAATAAGTCTGCATACGTTCCGAAAAAACATTTCGTCGTGAATCAGCGTTTCCCCACCGAAAACTGAAAATTTTCTGCAGAAAAATTGAAACTCCCGACGAAAAAGTATTTTCCCGCAGGTTCCTGCCGGATCACGCTCATTTTTTTTCACTGGGTGTATCTAAAAATGTAATTTTCCTCAGAATTCAAAAACTCTCAAAATTTTCATTCAAAAAAGGATCAGAATGTTTCTCAGAAAGAAACGGATGTTTACACTTGACTAACTTTCTCTCTTAGAAATAGAGAGAAGAGCAGTAGTACTTATTTTCTCGTTTCACAATGTGACCGTTGATAATCTTTTCATTTTGTTGGGATTCGGCATACAACGGTGACGGTGATTAACCTTTCACCGTTTCACCGCTCTTAAGCTTCTCCCTCCCCCGGATCAGAAATCTATCTCAGCCAAACTTTCAGGGAATGCTGACGATGTCAAAGTGTGGTAAAGAAATTGGTTTTTGGTTCCACTGGTAACTGTTCGTGAGAGGGCGCCACAACAAGGGTCAAAAATATGCGTCTATGGCTAGGAGCTGACAGAGCTCGATTTTTGAATTTCTCATTTACCGATTTCTGGTGCTTAGCAGAACCTTAAAGTCCGAAAAATCCTTACAAAGTTTCTTAGAAATCCGCATTTCTATCAAAAATAGAAGCTTAATTTGAAAATCAGACTCTGTCAACTTCTAGTTATAGGTGTTATCTACAAATCAAAAAAAAGAAAAACTTCCTCCGATGTATTGTTACCGAGAATTCCTGTGAATGGCGAAAGCCCTGAAGCTAAAAATTAGTTTTGAGAGAAAACGCTGTGTATTGGCCGATCCATTTTAGGACTTGTAGGAAAATGCTTGTAATTCTTGAATGCAAGCTCGCACAGAGTTGCGCAACGTCTTATTTTGATAAAAAAAAGTCTGCTCTACAAATTCAGAAAAAATTTACTTGCATAAGTATTCAGCAAAAAGTTATTATTTGAAGATCATAGTTTTCAAGGCTCCTAGAAAACTTTTCTGAAAATCATGAAAAAACCAGTTCGCCATACAGATTCTGAAAGCAGACACTTTGGGCTGTCTAACCATGTGCTTTTCTCAAAATCGATATTTTTGACAAAAATCGACATTTCTGACCGAGGGGGCCTTAACGGTTAACCGTTCACCGTTGTATGCCTAATTGGGATCAATCTTCATTTCTTTCGGCATTCTGTATATTCTTATCTAGTGCAGCTCCTTTGCAATATGGTCAATATATCCTTGACTCTGCACTACATCGACCTGGTCAGATGGATAATTTTTGCAAAAAATTTCATTCGCTTTCTTCATCCAGTCTAGAGCTTCGACAAGGCTACCTTTTTGGTAGTGTGCCCAACACAAGTTGTAATACGTTATAGCTAATGTTAGATGATATATTGGAAGTGAGCTTAACTGAATTTCAAGTGTTTTTTTGTAATATTCAATCGCTTTATTATAGTCCTTTTGTTCATAGTAAACTGATCCAATATTAACGTATGACACTGCAATGTCGGGACTAGTACTGGGCAGAATTTGCAGCCGGATTTTCAGAGATTTTTCGTACATTTCTAATGCTTCTGAGTAATGTTCTTGTTTCAAGTACACCGTTCCAATGTTAGCAAAATATATTCCAATCTGTTTTTGATTAGGTGTTGGTGCATTCAGTTGAAGATGTAATGCTTTCTTAAAAATTGTTAGAGCACGATCTAGGTCACCGTGCACCAAATAAATTTCCCCCAAACTGTTATATGTCGGCGCTAAAGCGGGATTGTCTGGCGATGTATGCCGTATTCGTAATTCTAAGCCTTTTTCATAAATTTCTATTGTTCTGTCGAAATCACTACTGATTACAAAGTAAGTGTGTCCAAGCGTATTGTAGACTTCGGAGAGGATCAAACCATCAGATGTAATTGTAGGATCTTGTAGGGCTAACTTACAGAACTGTTCAACTTTATTGAATTGTCCCATATGGCGAAGCAATAAAATTAAGTTGAGAAGCGGGTGTGATGTTACTTCAATCGTAGCCTTCATATGTTTCGTTAATTTTCGAAGTTGTTCGTCTTCTTCACCCGTTAGTTTCAATTGGACATTCCATATTCCGTTTGGTTGCTGTACGACGGATATAATTTTAAAGACAGTGCCCGTGGTGAAAAGAACTTCCGCTTCCGTTTTGTAGAAACTCAAGTCCTGAATATCAACAAATGCTGTTTTACACTTGTCAACATCAACGTTCATTTGCAACAGGACCGCATCTTTACCATGGACAGGATGCTGTGCAAAGCCGACTGCGACTTCTTTGTTCGTACTCGTGCTCAAGAAACTGGTCATTGACAAGAAACCGCCAACGTTGTTTTTAATTTTATCGAACTCAACCGGAAAGATACCTAGACCGCGGTAGACTGTCAGTGTTTTAGTCTTCCCAAGAGTTTTAATGTAGTCAGGATGTAAGACAGACAACTGTTCGTGTAAATCTTTGATAAAAAAACGAAAGCTGTACAGAAGATCAATGTCTTGTTCTCTTAATGCTTTGTTCAAGAGAGTATACAGAAAGGTGGGACGAGTGTACCACAAAATAGCTAGAGTTGGATCATTGTAGTCTCTCTCGAACTCATTAACTATCGCTAAATCATCTTCATGTCCATTTTCTAGAAGCCATTTTCGACAAGCATCAATCATGTCTGACTTTGTAGCATCATTACGTTTCATGTCAAGAAGAATGTCTTTGAGAAGTTGCGCATACATGAATTCAGGTTCCTGGCGTGCATTACTATCACCCTCAACAGATTCTGCGCTTACTATATTCATGGGCACGTCGTCGTTTTCGATACGAGCCGTATCTCTGAGTAGCTGTTCAGAAAGAGTTGCAGTTGTAGAATAGACGCCACGAACTTTGTCGTTGGGTGGCTCTGTATCGTCTGCGTTTGAGCCATAGGTATAAATTGAGTAGATTTGTGACTGACTTTGGAGTCGAGGAACAGCCTCATGTATGAACGAATCGGAGATGATCAAAAGGACCTTTTCCTTTCGAATCATTTGGATGTAGGTGAGACATTCTTCGATATTATGAAACGATTTGAGACGATTCAAGAGAGAACGAAGTTCGGATGGAAGAGGGTCGTTGTAGATTCTTTCTTCACCAAGATACACAATAATAAAATCACCAAAGATTCTTCGTTGCTGAGTAGGAGGACGATCGTTTGCCAGCGAAATTGTATGAGTTGGTTGAAGAGTGACTCTCGACGGTTGAACTTCGGAGCCTGAAAAGAAAAAGTTAGACAAGTAGAGTGGTTAGAGTACTGACAATTGTTATAAAAACGGCATTATATAACTTCTCTTCTTTTCCTTTAACTTTTTTGAAAGACTCTTACAGTCACTGTGTTTATTAGGTGTGATTTCTGGTGGAACATTGACATTTTCTGTGACTTGAGCAGCAGTCGAGTGATGAAACGCAGTCAGTTGTACTGCATTTGCCATTGGGCAGCAACCCATTTTTTTAATTACTGGTTTAGAAATGGTAGATACAGAAGAATGATGTGATTGAGACTGAAAGAAAAACAAACTGTTTCGCTCGTTTCCAACAGAAAGGTAATGTGTGTATTTTGATTAATAATATTCAAGAGTAAAAGCACTTTTATGCATTCATTTTTAAAGGTGAAGAAACGCAAAAATAACTATAACGGAGTAAACACAGTATAGCACCTTTGCACGATGTAATCTTAAACATTTATTCCCGTGACTGAAAGTCTAGAATCATACAAACAAAATGTCCGTCCGTTCGTCCGCAGTAGACGAATGACATCTTCGTGAATGACAACTAGCGTGAAGAAAGTTTTTTCTCAGTTTTGTGTCTAAAAAGCTGAAAAGTGCAGCTCTCGTTTGACTGAGCATCTTCATACCGAAGAATCGATGTAACTGAGAAAAAAGATGGATTTTTGTTTGCAAAATTTGTTAACATGTTTAGAGAATAATATATCAGTAAAGTGTATTTTTATTGGATGAAATCCCATAAAACGCAATTTTTCTCAGATTTGTGGCTGAACAGTCGAGAATTTCATTTCATTTTATTTAGCTTAAATCTAAGCAGGGAAACAGGAAAAGCCCCCGACTTGTAAATACTGCTCCCAAAAATCTTTCCAAATATGAACGCACAGAAAAAAAAGAGAAGAAAGACAACTTACAAAAAACAGCAAGTAAAGTTAGAAGAACCGTTTTGAACATCCAATAGAACAATAAACATTTACATTTAGTAACAGAGATGAGTTTGTAGGCGAGCTTTAACAAGTGGTAAAGAAACAACAATAGCATTAGAAGTGTTAGCGGGATCAGGATTGCTAATGACATGCTGCGGAAGTTTGTTCCACTCGTCCGCTGTTAGATAGAAGAATGATCCCTGTACACTTTTCATTGATGTGAAAGGAACAAGCACCGGGAAAGGATTTTGGTTTAGATGAAGACTGACTCTTGTATCACGCATAGAAATTATACGAAATTTAGATAGACGATATTTCGAATAACACTTTATAAAAGTGTAGAAGACGAAAGTAGCGTCTACGGGAGACAAGGTCTGGCACTTTATTTTACGAAGAAGGTCATCAGCATTAGAATGAAAGTCGCATAAAATCATCCGTGCTGCTAGCCTGTGCGAAGAAGCTAGCCTGGAATAGAAAGACGTAAACAAACTGTCGTGAACAATTGACCCATAGTCTATAGCACTCATGATGCACGCCCAATAGATTTGTAGCTTAATTTCCGCTGGAGCATTTCTGAATATTCTATTCATCGTACCTAGACGACGTCTAAGTGAAATAACTAGTCTGTCTACGAGAACATTCCAGCGAAGATTAGATGAAATAGTCACACCTAGTAAACACAGACTCTTTACTCTCTGAATAGAAACACCTGCAAGATTGAACTGAAGATCTCCATGCTGGGGGAAATTCGAAACAAACATCCATTCACACTTAAAAGTATTGATAGACATAAGATGTGAAGTGCACCGCTCCTCGATAGAATTTATGTATGATTGACAATTAGCTAGAGGCACAAGAACTATAGCAGGAGAGGGTAGAGTATAGTCATCGGCAAAGAGAGAAGCAATTGAAGGTAGAGAAATGTGATCACGTAAATCGTTGATGAAAATGAAAAAGAAAAGGGGTCTCGGGATTGAACCCTGGGGCACTCTTGATTGAATAAACGAGCAAGTAGAAAGAGAATCGCCAATGCGAATTTGCTGAGTACGATTAGACAAATAACTAGAAAACCACATGAACATTTCATTCTTAACACCAAGAGAGGAAAGACGCGCTAAAAGTAACTGGTGAGGAGTTCTATCGAACGCGCTTCCGTAGATCAAACGTTACAAGAATAGAATCAATGGAAGAATTCATGTTTTCATAAAGATGATGAAGAAGAAACAAGAGCGCGTCAATTGTAGAAGATTTCGGTAGAAAACTAAACTGAGTAGAACAGAAGAAAGAATGAAAACTTAAAAACCCAAACAGTTGGTCAAAAATAAATCTCTCAAGGACTTTACCTATAACGCACAATAATGACACTGGGCGCTAGTTCTCTACCATGCATTTCGAATCTTTCTTATGAATAGGACACACTACGGCGTTGTTCCAAATGGATGGAATTGAGTGAAACAGAAAAAATTCGATGTAACTGTAGTGAAATGACTGCTGCTATCGTCTTAGGAAATTTAACCGTAATAGCATCAGCGCCAGCTGCAGTATCATTTTTAAGAGAAGAAATGGGTGCGTCAAACCATAGTATTTAAGGCACCGAGTGTACCTTCTCCAAGCATTAAACGTCGATTAGGAAGAGCTAACACAACAACTCTGATTGAATCAACAACAAAGAGGTCTCCAAGACAACCTGAAGCAATAACTACTCCAAAACTACAAGGAATATCATTATTAGATAATATACTGAATGTCGCAAATTATTACATAGTGACGATGACGGTGATGATAACGAGAGCAACAATTTTCTGTATCGGGAAGAACGACAAACTTTAGGTGATCATCAACAAACACAGACAAACGTTCATCTTATATTATTCATCTTATTAATTTCCCCAGTAATTACCAACATTTCCTCGAAATTACGGAAATTTCTAAGAATTTTGATACTTTCGAGGCTAGGGATCCGTAGTCCTATTACTATACATTTATTTGTATATCAATGTCTATCAAAGCGACAAAATTTCAGTAATTTCCCAATAATGACCAAAGATTTCTCAAAATTACATTAAAAATCTTCCCACTTTCGAGGGTCGAGAGCCCTATTCCTGTACATTTATTTGTATATCTAAGTCTATAACAAGAAATTTCAGAAATTTCCTAATAATTACCAAGAATACCTCGAAATTACCGTAATTTCTCAAAACCGTCTTATGTTTGCGCGTAGGGGTTTCTATTTTAACGGATATATCTCTCAAATACATAAAAGAAATTTCAGTACTTTCCCAGTAGTTAAAAAAATATCCTCGAAAATAGGGAAATTTCTAAGAATTTTGATACTTTCGAGGGTAGAGGTCGCCGTTCCTATAGATTTATTTGTATATCTATGTCTATAAAAGCGAAGAAATTTCAGTATCAAAAATACCAAAATTTCCCCGAAATTACCGTAAACTCCTAAAACTCTCTTATGTTTCGGGGTAGCGGTATCTATTTTAATTTAAATATCTGTCAAATCAATAAAAGTAATTTCAGTAATTTCCAGTACTTACGAAAATTTCCCCGAAAATAGAGGAATCTCCAAGAATTTTGATACTTTCTAGGGTACGGGACCCCAGTGTTGAAAAATTAGACAATATGTTAGACTTAAATGAAGATTGGAAGAGAGAAACGTCTTTAAGTAAAGAAAGCTTAATTCGATTATTTGAATTTTGTATTGAAAATGTAATATTTCAGTTTCGCAATAAAACTTATTATCAGTTAAAAGGTCTACCTATGGGACTTTCTATATCGCCATTTTTGACTCATATTCTTGTCAACGAATTTTTAGCAAAATACTAGGATTAACGCAGAGGAGATACTTACACACAAAACGTCTCTATCTCCGTTTCGATGTAAATCTGACCTTTACCCTATCTTGACGTAATTCAAAACCTTTCTTTTAGGCGGATAAATAAACGAGGTCTTTAGGAGTAATAGTACCTATTTTGTCCGCTAAATACTATAACTTAATGCATCCGTGCAAAAATCAACTGGCTCTCTAAAAACTACTCGACAACTTAAAAAACAAATCAGGTTATTATTACCGTCTGCTGTGTCTGTAACTGTCTGTATTTGGACGAATAAATTGTGTGCTGTGTTTACGATATGTAAAAGACTTTTAATATGAAATAATGAAACGCACTCGGTGCTCTTATACTTCTCTCGATTGTGGTTATTCAGTCTATATTTCTTTTACTACCGGACTGGCTAAGAAACAGCTAACTGTTCTGTGTATATGCAAAAAAGAAAAAAAAGAAAAAGTTACAACGTGTCTTAAAACGTGACTACTGGACGAAAACGTTGTCCTGCTACCGTTATAACAACTTCTGAATAAGAAAACCTATCGAAAAGTAAAAGAAAGCAGCCTTTCAATTTGTAGAGGATACTTCGAAGTATGTATCCTGAATTTTTTGGTCTTACAGACATTTATTTAGCTGAGAAAAATTAGTTACTTAAAAATAGATTCCTTGGGCAAACAATCCTAAAATATGATCTTATACGGTATTAGAAGATCTTGTAAGATCATGTTGCATGACACCACAAGATCTTACAAGACCTCACATGAATCGTGGTTCAAGAATCTTATAAGATTTCACAAGATTTTGCTTACAACAAGATTTCGTGAGACCTTCGAGATCTTGTATGATCATACAAGAAGTGACAAGATCTTGAAAGATTTCAAAAGATCATATAATAATTTATTAGATCTTATAAGATTACGTGTCTCATCTTGTTGATTCTCACTAGATCCGCTTTAAAAATAGTTCTTTTTCTTTTCATAATATTTTCGAGCATCTGAAGAGCTTTGGCGTCCTTAGGAACGTACCTAAGCACGGGTCTTATAACTGTGCACTTTATTTGTTCTCAGCTGATGTGTGAAGCAGAAAAAACATTCTAAGTTTTGTAAAGACTACTCACGATTTCTTACATAATATCTGAATAGAAAAGACAACTCACCTTGGCCCAAGCTGCCCATCTGGTTGTCTGACTGATACAATGATTCGACGTTCGCGGACAAGTTCGAGTAAATCTTTAGGTGGTGCTTCTCTAGGTCTTTCTGTTAGCCACCAGTTCATCAATTTCACCGTTTTGAGGGCTAAAACTTGAGAGTTGTGATCGAGTGCGCAGGAACCGAATGGATAGAAGAGCGTTCGTACAAGATCCACCGTAATATTTGGTGGTATACGTTATACATTGTCGATGAGACGACCGATAAGCACATGAACAGGTTTGGCTTCGCGATTCTGGTTGAGCAGTTTAATTAGATGCGCCTTCAATTGGGCGACTGCTTCCCCCACACTGAAATTTAAATACTCCACGATTAGTGTTTCACTTTGAGAATCTTAAATCTATAAGTTTAAAACCGTTGAACAAACGATATGTAAAGATTAACAATAGTGATAGTAGGCAAGATTGACATAAAAATAGGTTTTAGACTACACCAATGAAGCGGTGTCTAGTTCATGGTTGTCGCGAACGGAGAGATAGATTCCCTCAACATGGGGAAATCGATCGTTTTCCCAGCGGAGCTTACCGAAAATCCGATTCCTTTAAAAAATTTCGGTTCGCCTACGGTGGAACTAGGCTGAACCCCCGTCTCCCATCTTGACCGCTTCGCGACAGCCCTGGTCTAGTCAGCATATTATATAATACACATTGATTCAATTTAATATATGAAACAACGTTAGTGCTATTTTCTAGTAAGTTTCTTAAAAATGCTCTTCGCATTGAATAACTCGACTGGAGCTTTGTTAGCATTCTAACGAGAGCTGTCCAGGGAACTGAGAAATATGAATTCCTAACTGTTGAGGAACTATATATGGTTCTGCTGACAGTTCCTTGGGGAACCGTAAAAATTGACTCTCAGTTCTCCCCCGCTACAGCTCAAGGATTCCTCGAAGCCAAAATTATACATTCTTTGGGTTATTTTGGCTCCGAAGAATGGTAACACAGATGCCCAGGTCGAATTCGCCCGGTCGGATCCGGCTAGATCCGTTGCAATCCGACAAAACCCTGGCGCCCGGATTCTGGATCGGAAAATTTGCCTGTTTCCTGTGCCTCCCCGTTTCGGCTGCATCCGGAAGCCGGATTTCGGGCGCCAGGATTCCGACTCAGTCCGTCCGAATCCGGTGTAATCCGGCGCTGGATCCGATCGAATCCGACAAGATCTGATGATCGGAAGCTTCGATCTAGGGGATTGAGGTCAATTCTACGGTTCCGTGGGGAACTATTATGGCTCTGCTGACAGCTCTCCGACAGGTTCGAAATTCCTGTTTCTCAGTTCTCTAGACACTGATGGAAATTACAGAGCGTAAATTTGAAATCGAATTTTCAGCTTCTCTAGACAGACACCCGCTGACAGACAATCCGCTTGCACAGTTTTTTCGTCCGACTTCATCCGTTTTTACTTCATCTAATAATCGCAACTCATCCTCTTGTATATTGATAGACTTTGACACATCATCATCAGATAAATGATCGTCAACATCCATTAGAGTTTTCTCTTTTAGCGTATCCTGATCTTTTTCTTGATGTCGCATACAGATCATCTTTTCTTTTCTCTATGTATCCTCATGTCTGACATACACATATCTACATGCGACATCAAGAAAAACATAAAGATACGCTAAAAGAGAAAACTCTAATATAATACACATCAAACGAAACAATCAGTTATTTTGCTTTGCTAATATGTTATTCTCGATTGCTTGATAAATCTTTTTGGCTGTAAATAAACGAAAAGGAGATTTTTCGAAGAACTCATACTCAAATAAATGACTTTTTGACAAAGTGATAGAGTTATTTTATGCAGTCGCCATACGTGTGGAGTAACATCAGGCATTTTTGTTGAGTTACTGGGATTGATTAAATTATCCCTAACCTTGTGAAAAACTTACTCCAATCTTACTAAGATCTTATAAAAGTCTTATGAAGATCTTAGTTAGATTTCGCTTACATTCGCCTATGATCTTAAACAAATTTTACTAAGATCGCGAGACCCGAAAATTCTAAGATTTTTCTAAGATCCTAGACAAACGTAAGCGAAATTTTACTAAGATTATACTATATAAGATTTTTTCAAGACTGAATAATAATCTGTTAGGCTCTTGATAGTAAGAACGCTGATGTTTTTTAAATAATATTGATTCGAGATTCGCTGTATTCACGGCTTACTAATAAAAGCAGATGAGTATTATAAGTAGGAAAATAAATAATCCAATCGTAAAACATGATAGGATACACGTAGGATCTATAAATCTGATACAGTACTGGAGTTTAGTGAACATTCTTAAAAGAAAAGAGCTAATGCTGTGAATATAGCTATGAACGTACTTACTATGTGTTATCCACAAATGAATTTGTAAATGATTTTCAGACTATTGCATTTATTATTTCGAATAAAGTATACAGTTTAAAGTAAATGTAAAGTAGATTTTACTTTAATGAATTAAAGTTGGTTTAAACGACTTGTTCTTCAGTTTATGGTTCATAATTTCAGAAATTGAGTGCTAATTTTTCCACAAAGTCTTTTACGTTGGCTGCCGTTCTAAATCAAGAAGGGAATTTGATGTGTACGCTTATAAATTATAATTAAAGCACACTAAAAATATAGCTACGAAACTTTTTCTGTATATTTTCGGATGTACTGCTTTGAATAGCACCAATAACCTTCAATTGGATTTGTTTCACAGTGAAACTTGGGCGTGAAGACTATTTTTACATTGTATTCAGTTGCTGGTTTCTCTAGTTCGCTAAACTACGATTTCAAAAGTAGGAAAAACAGATTCTCTCTTGCTCCGGTGAAATACGAAACGGGCTTTTCACTCACAGTTTTAAAAGCAGGATATCCAGACAATGTTGACTTCGGATCTTTGAGACTGTATTTCTTTGAAACAAACACATTCAATTCCTCAGCAATATTCTTCAATCCAAGCGTTTTTTCAGAGAATACGACTGCTGCTTCTTCGTTTTGTGAATTGAGTTAGAATTAGAATGAGCTAGAATTCAAAAAAATCTGTTTTAATTTTTTGAGTGTAAATAAACAACAGCTGTGCTATGATCTGCCAAATTGGGCCTTTGTTTCAAAATCCGCCGTCTGGTTGATTCTCACATCGTCCAGTTACACTCATGTGAATGATGGCGCATGCTCCAGTCCGTTTTTGCGGAGGAAACTGAGCACTTCGATATCTTCGGTTTTCTCCATTCCAAGCTTTTCTGGAGATCCTCTGAAGATCTTGTAAACTACTCAAGACCATTCCATCAGATTCTCCATCGTTTTTAACCTATTCTATCCTGTTTCTATGAATTTCCCGCGTAAAATGAATTTTTTATTCAGAAATTACTTGGCCAATTTTAAGGTGTTCCTGTTGCCGGCACTGTTTCTCCGTACATTTAATTCACATTTTGATAAGGATATTATTGAATTTGTACAAAATAACTCATCCCATCCATTGGACCGATTCCAGAACCCATCACAATATGTACAACGTGCTTCACAAGACTATGTATGGCAATTTGTTTCGTCTGTTTCATTTTCAACTGCTACTCGAACAACAAACCAAAACCACCAAAAATTTCTTGAAAGTGGAACATGTGCTAGTATTGACAATCATAATCATATGTATATCCGATTCTAAACAATTTATCCCTCCAACAGAACTCTATACTATCTATTGTACAATCATAAATTGCATCATGAAGCATTCGATGTGAAAAACAAGGTGTTTGAGTTGATGACATCAGATCAGTGCTCATTGGACATTTATATGAAATGAGAAGAAAAAACTAGAATGAAAATGAACATACATATAATCTATATGTGTGTAGTAAAGGAAAACTGAAAAATAAAAAATAAAATAAACACAAAAGAGAAACAGTCTATGACGAAGAAAACGAATATATATATTAACGAAAGGAAAATGAGTACTGACTAACCTTTTAAAGAAAACTAATTGTCATGTGACTAAGTGAAAGTAAAGAAAGAAGGCTCAAAAGGATCTGAGAACGAGCTTTGGCTAGACCTCTGTTTTCTAGAGTCCAGTGGAGGATTCTTATAGTGGTCCACGCTGCAGCAGTCCAAACTGGAGTAGTCCAAATGCAAGCAGTTCTAGTCCAAATTGGAGCAGTCCAGTAGTACTTTTTGAATTGCGACGAAAGTTGTAGATATGTTACAAAGTTGCTTAGGAAAGTTCACCGCTCTTGTGACCAAAGTGTGGGATGGTATTCCCCCAAAAATCTTAAGTTTCATCCCAGATCTTTCAAGAACTCGCGCAGATTAATCGAATCGTTCAAGAGTCTGAATGGAAAGCAGTGCCACAGATTTTCCACAAGTTTTGTGTCAGAATCTGTCATGATAAATCTTGAGTAGATCTTGTCCAAGAACTCTGAAATGATTAATTTAACACACAATAATCAGAATCTTCATTAACAAAGCTGGAAATTTAGAAGAAAATCTTAAACTTTATTTCCTATTTCGTAATTTCATTTTTTTCTACTGTATCACTACAGTAGCAAGCTCTTCAGTACTATGTAAACAGTACGAGAGCTGTTGAAAGTGTGGAACCATACATTCAAATACAACGTTTGAATTTCACTTTAAAAGTTTTCAATGTTTTGCAGTGCAAGTATTTATTCTTATATATGCACGAACAATTCCAAACAAAATATTAATCGAAAGAATAACGTATTTATTTGTCTGCCTTATCGAACAGCATAATTTTAGCAGAAGTCCTCCACGCCGTAGTGCTATAATAACTATAAATAAATGCAAAGTTGTCATATTTCCATTTTTATGGAACCTCTGAGTCAAAATAACTGCTAATTCTCTTTTTAAGCAAAGATTTTGTTAATTACAGAAAACTTTTCAAATCTTCTCAAGATCTTGATCAAGATTTTTTGCAGGTAGATTTCTCAAAATAGCTTGACAAGAATTCTTGAATATTCTCTGAGCTCAAGAAACTTAGCAGATCTTGTGCCGATATAAAGTTTCTGCAAGACGTCGGTATAGACGTCCATAGGAGTAGTAGTATATCAATGTAGCAGTTTAAAGGGTGTCCCACAAGTTCTGAAACGATTTCTGGAACGATGAATTTATAATTCGCTTCAGAAAAAATTCCTTACTATACCAAAAGACAGACAATTTAATTCTCTACAAAATTATATATTCATTTTTAAGATTCATCTTTGATGTTTGGCACAGTTAGTCGGTAGCTAAAGGCCGATGACTCATCGCCTTTACAAGCTACTTTTCCCTATCTTTATGTTGGAGCACTTTGTGATTATATTTTGTCCTAATGGCTATTTTGATATGACTCAAATTCTTCTTATAGCCGTCGTTCGCGGTTTTCATTTGAAAAGTATTTAATCAGCCTCTCTGCTAAATTTTCAGCGTTACAGAAAATGACTACTCGGTTATGGTGGAAGAAAATGATAAAACAAAGGATTTCTTTTCGAATTTTCAGCCATTGATTGCTTGTTACTAGAGAAACGGATGATAGAGGATTCTCAACTCTCTCATTTTAAGTTTGTTTGTCACAATATAAAGGAAACAGACTTCTGATATAGGAATTACTTGAAAAATTTTAATAGGAGCCCTCAGACTGCATTTGGAATTTTTTGACTAATCATAAGTGAATAGCCTGTAATATCGGCTACAAAGCGAAAAAATTGGGCTGACATCAGTGACTAAGTAAGTCTAACAGGAAACGCTCCAGACTGCTTAACTACACCTTTAAAAGATCGATTTTTTGCCTAAAATCTCGCTAAAAATCACTTATTCAACAAAACACGGTATACCAAAAAATTCAGCAAGAAATTATCTGCAATACCATGGCGTTTTTTTAATGGTGAAATCAGAGCGAAAAGGAAACTTTAAGAAAGGTCGTTTTTTCCAATTTTTCGACCATATTAGCGACAACTAGTAGTTGCTAGTTTTTCAGGTAAAAACAGTAGCAGATTTATTTGTAAGTTACGCAGTCTAATAGAGCGCGAAATTCTGCATTTTTTGGCCTATGAACTAGGGATTTGAAATTTGGATTTTATACTGGAACAATCCAAACGTTTTTTTAGTGCTAGAAACTTCGGTGGACTTGGAAGTTTGGATATTAAAGCCACTAGCAATTGAAATAAAGTTCCTTCAAGTAAATGGTTTTGTAAAGCATGAAAGTCTCCACCATTTGACTTTACTAAAATTATTTCAAATCTTTTTGTACTCATTATAAGCCATTAAAAAAAGAGAGCAGTTTGCATTTTAAAACTGCGTTGTGCAGTTAAAAAATTTGAAGCTTTTCCTGTTAGACTTACTGTGCCAAACATCAAAGATGAATCTTAAAAATGAATATATAATCTTGCAGAGAATTAAATTGTCTGTCTTTTGGTATAGTAAGAAATTTTTTCTGAAACGATTTATAAATCCATCGTTCTAGAAATCGTTTCACTTGTGGGACACCCTTTATGTTTGATGTAGATATTGTTTCGTGCAATTTACTTCTATCTACAAATTTTTAAAGCTGTTTAAAATAAGCTTAGAGTTTTATTATAGAACGAATGAGGTCTCTACCCACAGAAATCACAGTAGAGGCTTTCTGTTTTATATTTTATTTACACCGTTATTCTTTTTGCTGCTATTTTTCTTTTTCTCTACACTCTCTTTTGTGTTTGCAACTTCAGAGTAGGAGTGGGACAGTTTCAGTTCTCATTGTTTCTAGTAATAGGTGAAAAGAACTTGTGACTAGTTACCATTCCTAGTAACTGGAACTGATCATGGATTACCATTTTTTGAACGATATTCGAAGAGACAGTGAAAGTTTGCAATGTATTTGAGATGAATTTTTATCATTAGTACTGGAAAAGAATCGTTTGAAGACTGACTTCTCATCGAGAGAAATGCAATATAGTATCTTAGCGATCACTTCAAAAAGACAGAAGTGCAATCGAGGCAAGTTTATTTATAAGCACTAATATAACGGGTGTACCAAAAATAATGTTGGTGAAGTTTCAAACATACGTCAAATTGGCAGCTTCCCCGTTTCCCACACTGTGTCCAAACAAAAAAGAAAACGAGATCGAAGTTTTGATTCTGCAGTTAGGTAGACAAGAGCTTCTGATCAAAACAAGACATACCCTATCGAAAAATCTTGTTTTGATAAAGTTATGGGACTTTTACTGAAGGTACCACTGTACGCAGAATTTAAAAAATGTATGACAATCAACAGAAAAGTTGTTATTTCATCGTAGATTTTGACGTGAAAAATTTGAAGTGTAGCTAAAAGATAGAGCAAGGTCAACAAAATGGCTGATTAAGTTTTTCTTACTTTCAAAACGTTAACAGGAGAAATCGTTTTGAGTTTACAAAGTTTTCATTCTTTTCGCCTATCGTATAATTTGCTTAGTTTTCTTGTTTGAAGTTCTGAAATTAAAGTTTAGGTACGATTTTGTAGAAAGTTTCACAGCACTTCTATTAAAAAAATAATTTGCTGTAGGAGAAATAAGGAAAAGGAGTTAGAGCAAAAATCCATTAAAGTATTGTAGATAAAAAAATGCTATTATTGATCTTATAAGGATAACAATGAATAAGCACATGTACACATAAATAATATTTCTTAAGCAGAACGAGAACAACATAATGGTTTTTTAGCCTTCTTTGACGCTATTAGCGTCTTCAGCTCAATTATCGGCCTTCGAACAGTCGCTCGTTCACTAGACTCCATAGCATTTTCCTTCAAATATCTCACTAATAATTCATTTCGTAAAATATTTAAGATTAATTGCCTAAACATTGCCTGTACATTGTCACCACGTAAAGCGGATATGTTAAAGATAGGCATCTGATGAGACGAGACGAAACTATCAGCGCGTCGAAAGAAAGTCTCACGATACGGTAAATCACATTCTTCTGCGAGTAAATCGATCTTATTGCATGCAAGTACTGCTTCGACATGGTCAAACGATGATTTTTCACAAAGTCGCTTGTACCAGTATTATTCTAGCCGTTCGAATGATTCACCCTCACCCCTCACCCTCACCCTAAGTCGGTCATATTGGCCATCAAGATAGCGCCATGACAGTTTCGAAAATGACGATCGGAAACTGACTCGAACCTGTCAATACCGGGACAATCTAGCAGTTGAACGACAACGACATACTTGCCCTCATACAATCGATCCAAGTAGAAGAAGAGTATATCTGTTGCAATTGTCGCTTGGGTGCGACCCGAGATAGGATGAGCGTATTCAACATTTTGAGCAAGAGTCGATTTACCTGCAGAACTTGGACCAAGAAGAGAAATGATAATTTTAATCCTAGGACAATGGTTCCATTGGCTGTTACGTGGACGACCAGAATGAAGAGTGAACGAACGAAAATCGAGAGTAGTTGTGCGTTGGTGTTCGTGATGACGAAATTCTTCTATGGCTGATTTGAGATTAAAATTAGATACAAACCGACGATCGTTTAATGGTTGATTCGTCATTTGAGATGTATTATGATGTTCAAGCCATTGTTCTAACGCGGATCGGTTATAGGAATATCCTTAAAATTCGAAAAGATTTTTCATCTTTTATCTACATATACCATCTCGTTAAAGAACTTGTCATTACTCTGGCGCGAATACAGGCACTATAAATATCACAACTTATTTGGACATATATTTCCTTCTATAGTCTCGAACTCTAACAGTTTCTTACTCACATCTTCAATCAGTAGAACAGGATTTTCCATTAGCTCATAGGTAATCGGACAGATAAACTCTTTTGGGGTTTTACTACTAGTTGCCATCATCTGAAATGATAAATGTTTGGAATCTGAAATCGAAGCAAAGCACATGTATAAAAGTGTTTTCAGACAATTAGCTAGTTGAAGTTATCAGATTTATTCTAGATAGCTTCTATGTATTAACTGCACTAACATTATGGTAACTCTATCTTGAGAATGTAGATCCATAGATATCTGTGTTTACCAATGACTGGTAGTGAGAACAAGTTAATAAACAGTAATTGGTAAAATCCGAAATCGCCGTCACGATGTTACTAGGCATACACCAGGCTTTTCAACTCTTTGCTAAGATTTCAGGTCCTGGATATGAAAAACCACCAAACACCACCAAGTGATAGACGTAACCAATTTTCTCTAGCGTAGCTGAAACTAATCTTGGGTTTGGTCCAGTCCATGAAAAATTCTCAAAGCTTGGTCACGCTTCGAGGATATGTGGTTCTTCTAGCTCTTTCGCAAACCCTGACCAAACTTTGAGGATTTTTCATAGATGGACAAAATCCAACATTAGTTGCAGCTGCAGTAGGGACAATTGATTATGTCTATGCAAAAAAGTATGCTTATCCTTTATAATAGTATTAGCAAAATAGAGTAAACTCTATTTTGATATCTCACAAAAATATAATGCTATGGAAAGGAGCGCGAAACGATACAATGCACTAATGACAAATTCTCGAAAATCCGACTCTATAGGCGCAACTCTCCGTTTTCACTGTAAGAGAGATCTTTTTTCTCGAAGAATCTGTTTCTAGGAAAATCACACAAATCTAGATCGACTGATGAGAAATATTGAAGCAAATAATAATCTAGCAATGAAAGTTAAAATATATTTTTTTGTGTCGAACACTCACTTTTGTTTTTCTTTTCGTACAAGAACTCATCGTCATCCGTTAAAAAACAGAAAATAATTGACTCCTTTTTTGTGCAGAGCAAAAAAAACTAATCCGAGCTTTTTTTTTCTCACTTTTGACTGAAATAAATCCAATTGTTTTGAAGCAGAGAAGAGGTGGCTAATACTGATGTGGCATCTTACTGTTCGATCAACCTTGGGATGTAGTGTAAACAATTAGTTTCACAAGCAATACTCAGTTGCTAGACATTTTTAATGGATAGAACGCATGAAAGAATCCCGTTCAGTGTTATCGAATTTTTTCCGCAATTTGCTGAGAGAGTTTATGCTCTTAGAAGTGTCTTTCGAGCACTACAGATACAATATTTTGCAAAAATAATTCATCACTTTTTAAAATAACTTTTTATTTAAATTAGAACAAGTTTTCAATAGGTTTTTACAATAGTTGAAATCAGTATTTTATACTCTTTTTATGCCTCTATTTCACACCTTTCGTCTATTCCTAACCTACCTGACTGCGTCCCTTTTCGTCCTTGCTTTTTCTTACGAACATCCGACGGAGTAGTTTGTTCCGAGCTCCCGTCTTTTTGAAATTAATCCAGATGTTCGGAATGAAAGTCGTCCGGGCGTACGGAATGGTATGAACCAAGGCTTTTTAGTGTTTTTGTATACAACAATGTCTGGATATTAGAAACAGAAAAGAACGGATGTTCGTTAAAATATAATTTATTCTCTTTTCTTTTGTAGTATAGCACTTTATAAGAAAAAATTATTAGACAACAAATAACGACACAAATAATTAGTTTTAAGTTATTTAAACTTAAATTATTTAAGTCGAATGGAACGGAATCGGTCGAGGTCGTAGAGGAAGATGAAGATGACCTAGACGTCGAATGGAGAGACAAGAGGATGCGCTACTGTTAGATCGTATATGCAAAGCCGATTTTGCCCTACTACGTATTTTTGTGTTATGGAAGAAGCAGCTGTTGCTGCGAGAGCAGTGGTCTTCTACCTCTTAATAATACCTATCCAAAACAAGATTACAGCAATACTTTAAGACACAGACGAAGAGGGAGGTCTTTCAACAGGGAGGCATTCAAAGAGTAACGAACATCTACACACACTTTCTTTTTTTTCCATGAGCAAAGGTATCTTATGACGGCCTGGCCAGCTAACTCTACCTGCGTACGTAATTCCGTGACGTTTTTCTATGATTTTGTTTTATTTGCAGAAATTTTTGAAAAAGTCAGAACTCAAAAGTAAATAAACCATTTTGTAGACAATT
>CAJNOQ010001766.1:0-28734 GCA_905250885.1 Didymodactylos carnosus | reverse complement strand
GGTCGAAACCGGTCGTGGTATCTTCTTTGATTCTTTCAGAAATGAATTCTGTCTGAGTCTCTAGTAACTAAGAAGGCGGTTGTAAAATTACTAAATATAATTAAATTTAAGTCGAGTTTCATATACAAATAATGGGATTGTAAAATATTTTTTATCGTTTAGGTTTGGAATGTGCTGGAGAAGTATTGGATATTGGTCCAAATGTAACAAATGTGAATGTATATATTCTGAAACAGAGATTCAAACTTCTTTTTGAATTGTATGAATTTACTAAATTTTGTCTATTCTAGCGTGGTGATCGGGTACTAGCTTTTTCTCGTTTTAATGCTTGGGCACAACAAATTGTGTGTAAAAAAGATGTTGTTTTTAAAATACCAAACGAAATGACATTTCGAGAAGCAGCTGGTTTTGGAATGGCTTATATCACTGCATATATTTTATTATTCGAACTTGGACAACTGAGACAAGGTCAAACTCTTTTCTTCCATTCGGCAGGCGGTGGTGTGGGAGGTAATTATTAAATTTTTTTATTTCTATTGCATACAGGATTGAAATTCTTCTTCTAATTTTAGTTGCATTAACACAGTTATCAAAATTAGTGAATAATTTAACTGTCATAGCCACAGCATCACGACATAAATTTGATGTGCTCAAAAATCATATACATTATTTATTTGAACACGATATTGATTATACAGAAGATATTAAAAAGTAAATAGATAAATTTCAATTTATATCGATGTTAATAAATATTTCAATTATCTCGAGAGACATGATGAGTTTTTACTGGGAATTTTGTTCTCTTGTTTTGCAAAGTGTGAGTCGCGTGATCTCGAGAACTACACAACGCAAAAAAGTTCTGAAAACACGAAATCGTTCTATGAATACCGAAAATTGGCCATTGTACATTCTTTTTCCAAAATTCACGTTGGAATCGGCGCTACAGGGTTTGAAAAGTGGAAGAAAACTGACTTTGAACTTAGAAATTTTTCATATATTAATTAATAGCTTCTTGTCCGACGCCATTTATTCTTCAACAGAAAAATAATTTTATCTTTCTCTTTCTGAGCTCTTTCATTACTTGTCTCTTTCTCTCTCACTTCTTCAAATTTCATTTCTTTTAAATCTATCTTTTAAAGCAACTAAGATCACAATGAAGGCGATGTGGTGAACCCCCTATTGACTGCGGATCGCTTCTGGCAGATTCAGATCGAATACAGTCGATCGACATCGTAACTTGTACGCAGCACAATTGCAATCTAGTTTTCTTTTTTGTTTAGTCATCATTTTTGCGAAATGTGCACCGCGTGATTTAGAGAATTACGCAACGTAGAAAAGTTTTGGAAACACGAAATCATTCTATGAGTACCAAAAATTGGCCATTGTGCATTCTTTTTCCAAAATTCACGTTGGAATCGGCGCTACAGGGTTTGAAAAGTGGAAGAAAACTGACTTTGAACTTAGAAATTTTTCATACATTCATTAACTTGTTGTCCAGTATCATTTATTCTTCAGAGAAATATAATTTTATCTCTTTTCTTTCTGTTCTACAAGTCTATGTGATTGATATTAAAAATGAGTCATTGTTGTTCCTAATCTCTGTTTTGTGCAGCTGAACCAGAGAATAACAGCGAAAGTGACGTAGTGGAAACCTGTTGGCTACGAACCACTTCTGACAGACTTAGGTGAAGACGAGTCTGTCGACATCACAACTTGTGCGCAGCACAATTCCAATCTAGTTTAATTTATTTTTTAGAATTTGTCCAGAAGGTATTGATTTAATATTAGATTGTATGGGAGGAGATGACTGTGAACGTGGTTTAAATCTATTAAAATTTAATGGCAAATATATTATGTATGGCATGTCGAGTGTTCTCTCTTGGAATATCAAAAATCTTTTTGGCATTACAAAAGGTCTTTCGCAGGTAAACAAATTTATTTTTAGCAATATTTGCATTCTATGAAAACTTTTGCATTTTTCTATTTAGTGGTGGCAAAATGATAAAGTTAGTCTCAAACGATTATTTGAAGACAGCAAAAGTGTTCATGGTTTTAATTTATTTCAATTACTTCATCGAAATGGTGGTACTATTGATACTCGACGATATATTGGTGATATTTTACAAAAACTTTTTAATCTATATGAAGCAGGAAAAATAAAACCTGTTGTTGATTCCGTTTACACATTTGAACAAGTAAACAAAATAAAAAAGAAATTCTATATTTGTTGACATTTCATTAATATATTATTTTATACTCTGTTTTGGATAGGTCAACAATGCTATCAGTCAATTAACCGAAAGAAAAAATATTGGCAAAGTTATATTAGAACCATTTTCTAATATCAAACCAGATAAGGTGAAAAAATTTAAGGAAACTCAGGTAAATTATTAATGACATTAGTCTAAATGTACTCTAATAAGAGGAAAATTTTCATTATCAGCTTTGATACTTCTTTTTATTTAAAGAAAAAAATAAATCACACATCAGAAGAACATTCGAGTCCCGAAACAAGTGGCCCAGATGATGATAATGAGGATAAAATTCAGCATAGTGATGGCGAACATGCTTGATTGAATTTTACAATTGTGAAAAAATTGACACAAGGTTGGTGTTAATCAACACGTGTATAATGAAGAAGCAAATAAACATTTTAAACAGCCTTGTTTTTAAATCGATATTTTTCTAATTAATTATTATTTGTCTCTTGTTCTATTTCTTTTTCTTTCTTTTTCTTTTTTTTTTTTGTCATGTTTACAGATACTTTTAGAGAGACCTCAGAGAACGTGAACAGTGTGTTGAATATCATCTTCAACATAATAAGCTATATAATTAGTGTTCAATGTTAGTTGTTAATTGTCATAATTTTGTGTATCTAAATGTTTATTTTAAAAATAATAGAATTTATGTTTTATTTTGTTCTCATGCCGTTGTTCAATCAACGTTCACATTCATATTACTTAATAGAAAGAAAAGAGTGATAATATGATACAGTAAAAGAATTTTGTGTGCTAGTTTTTAGGCTATGATAGAAAATTCATGTTGAATAAGATAACAAATGAATTTTCAATTTGTCAGTGTCTAACAAATTTTAACAAAAAATAATTTATGTTACAACCATTTACATAATATTTTTCAAAAAAATAAATATACAATCAAGAAGGACAAACAAATCTTGAAGCAGAAAAGTGTAATATCTACAATAGTCATATTGTCTACTCTTTATTTTTCAAAAATCAAAATATTACGGAAAAAATTTTATTCCTTTTTTTTTTGTCAAAAAGGAAATAAAAAAATATGATAAAAGAACTCTTTTCTTTGGAAAAAGTATGAAAAAAGATCAAAGGTTAGACTGAATAGAAAAATAGAGTACGAATTAATTAATTTTTACGCTGTTTAGAGAACGGAACTGAAAAGAGAACAATTCTGAGAAGAGATACTTTTTCACATTATGTACACAGTTTTAAAATAGAATTTTTCATGTGCACGCTTCTTCATATTTATACATCAATACGTAAATAGAAAAAGAAACTATTTTAACCAGACTTTCGAAAGATCAAAAGGATACCTTCGAGTTCCTCGAAGAATGAGACTTTGAGTCCTTGAAATAATTTTACAAGAGATTTGGAGTCTTATTTCGATTCCTCGAAAAATTTCAAATACTCGGTTAGCGAATGAGCTCAAAAATTGTTCCTCTTTCGTTCACTCGTCATATTCCTTCTACGAGCCGAGTATTCGAAGTTTTTCGAGGGATCAAACATAAGACTCCCATTCTCTTGTAAAGGTATTTTAAGGACTCAAAGTCTCATTCTCCAAGAGACTCAATAATGCTCTCAATTCATGGTTTTTCTACGTTTCTTTTCTACTAATATTGATTTCAAAAATAAAACAAATTGAAGACTTCTATAACTGATTAGTCCAACTGAATTTTGATTTTAATGAAACTTTGCGAACTAATATTAATACATAAAAATTAAAAAACTAAAACAATAATACCTATTAAAAAAATCTAAAAGGTAAAAATGATTAGAAAAACTTTTAACATTTAGTCGTAAATGAAACGTTAGATATATTAGATCTCAATTTTATCTCATAGTGAATTGACACTTAATTTGAACAAAAACTTGTGCTCAACAAAAGTACTCACTCTATCGTCCTCTTTCGCACTATACAACATATTCAAAGATAGTCAAACGGAATATTTCAAATATAAGTAGAAGAGCACTAATATCATTAAGTCTTTTCCACTTTGAATCATACAAAAAAAAAATCATGCATGCATTTCATCGATAAACATTCAAATTGCAGCATTATTTTTAATGTTATTTTAGTTAATGGTAGGTATGCAATAGTAACGATAACTTCTTACCGATAAAGTCGGTAAAATTTTCCAGTGAAAAACCTAAAAAATCACTTTTTTGTCTAATTTACACTTTTTCACTATGAAGGAAGCGTCTCTCAAAGTTGAATCTAGAGAAAGCTATGTTGATCGGCTTTTAGAAACCCGGTGCTAGCAAAGATGTTTAGGAAATTGAATTTGCTACTAAACATCCAGTAAAGTCGAGTCTTAGAAATGCTTCTTTCATGGTGATAATGGGATTTTAAATCTTTTTATTCATAATTTTACAATTTAAATGCGATAAATTAAAATTAAATAATGCGTCGAAGTCAACATAGCAAAGAAAAAAGTACAAGAATAAATAAAAAATGTCCAGAGAGCACCCTGGCCACAAACCCCACTTTCTAATAGATTTTTTTAGGAAGAGTCAAAAATTTTACCGGCTTTATCAGTGAGAATCGATAAATACGATAACGAAAATCGTTACCGTTTCATCCCTAGTTAACAGACAGTCAATCTAGTAGCATGCAGATCTTAACATTTTAAATAAGTAGAAAAAATACGGATTTATAGATTTAAAATTATCAAAATTAAAATAATTTTTCTGATTTAATCTCTTTTGTATGCAGCAAGAATTATCAATGTCAAAAAAATATTCGACACTACAGTAGGCACAGAAGCTAGGAGAAAATACTTAGACAACAGATTGATGGAACAAAAAGATGCTAAAGACGATTAGTCACAAAGTTGTAGAAGCCTAGGTAAGCGGTTTTAAGCATAAAACTAAACACTCTACTGTAAACGTACGATCAGATATATTAGAGCTGAATCTTCTACAATCTTCAACTGATACGTTTGCTTTTCCACTCTATGTTATTGTTTGTCGGAAATCAAAGAGTAAGTTGAATAAATAAAAAGTGATTTCCACATTCAAAAGTCAGAAATAGACGAATGCACGCTTTTTCAAGTCAATGCTTTGGATCACATAGATAGAAAAACAAAACAAAATTAATATTTTAGTAGACTATAAACAAAGTTTTCAACAGTCCTCGTTTTCTTCTTGTACAGCAAAAGATTATCTAAAGGCATTATCTGAGTCACACATTCTCGATGCTCAGATATACAGAAAAAACAAAAAAAAGTCAAATTCATGTACTCCAACAGGAAGCTATTTTTGAGTCTAAGTCCGTCAAAACATTTCTCGAGTCCAGATTTAGACTTGTCCATCTCAGTAAGTACGAGCATCAAATGGCGCTCACTCTAATAATCCTCAAACTCCCCTATATCTGTCAAAAGGAAAAAGGAAAAAAACAACAGAAGACGGGATAGGACTTTTTCTCTTTTACCCAAAAACTGACTCAGACTATGTCGTATCGTTATTAGGTTTAACGTCTCTCGATTTCTTTTTGAGTTAAACTTGACATAAATAGTAAAAGAAAAAATAATAAATTCATCAACAGAAGAAAATTTAACAAAAAAAAATGTATTTAGATATTTTGATTCTTTGTTCTTAACTACTCCAATAGCTCTTTTGTTTGAGTTTAAGAGGCCACATTTGCATTATCTTTCTTATCCTCTTCCACTTTTGAAAATACGTCAGGTAATGGTGGTGGTGTAGATAAATCCTAAATGAAAATAAACACTTTTGACTGATTTTTAATACTAAGATAATTTATAAACCGCATACGGCAATTTCTGGTTGTTCCCATTCATTCTCGTTTCCTTGTTTTCGATAACATAAATACAATAGTGCTGGTGAATGTGCTTTGGATGCACTACTGATACCACAATCGGATAATGTTTGATTATCATCGTCTAATGCTGTTGTATCAAGTATAAGACGTTGATTTTGCGCGGAAACTTTTGTTATCCCTTCAATCATTTTTTTCAATTCATGTATAGTTGTTGACTCTTTTCCATCCAAAAATAACGTTAATTTTTGTCGACGAATCATCAAGAAAACTTCCATGTTAAGTTTGGTTCTAGTATATAAATAACGGAAAGAAAAGATGTGTATTTTATGTTGATTTTATCTAGAATGCATTTTTTCAAAGAGTTAAAGTTCGGCGTTTATAATGTAGATATATGAAATGGAATTTGTATAACGAGAATACTAGCATTACATATGTGGTTCCAAAGAAGAATTAAAGACTGAAAACATTAAGGGATATAAAGAAACTGAGAGCAAAGTCGAATGAATTCAAGTAAACATAACATAGCATGATCATATGTCTTTATCACCTTCTGTGTGTCAATTTCTACTTACTAGTATTAAATTTTCCTTTACCTGTTTCGACGATCGTAATCGACCGTAATTGATCGTAAATCATCGTATTCTATGCAGACATAATCGTATACTATGATCGTAAAGAAAACGTTTACGACCGTATACGGACGGCATTTTATGATACGATTACATCTATCTATACTTATACGATTACGTCTACATAGAATACGACCGTATTTCGTCGCTTAAGATTGTACAAATTCGACCTGGGCATATCCAAAGAATAAAGCGTGAACTGATCACATGTTTTTCTTACTATTATCAATTTGGAAACAAAATGGGCGTGGTTGTTCTCTGAATAACTTTTGATCAGAAAAAGCTAGAGAACTTACAGTAACACTGGTTTTCTCAGATCAAGAAAACTGATTCTCTCATCAGTAGTTCAGTTTACTATAACAAAGTAACAGGTTTAAAATGCTCAAACCACTATCAATGATTTACAACGAAGATTTATCAAAAAACACACGCTAGAAAATTCAAAATTGGATATGAAATGACCAAACTATGGGCCAAAACAGACAATAATCCTCATATTCAACGCCTTATCTGTAACAGCACTACCTAACAAAAGCTTGAACTAATGTGAAAATTATACGAAAAGGTTAACTTTTTATGCTCTATTGGTTTAATACAGTTTAAATGAAAAAAGATACGTTTTTTTAAAAGTGCAAATTATGGACAAGCAAAAACAATTGTTTTTGACAATAATTAACCATTTTGATATGCTGAACATTCTTTGTATCAAAGATGTGATATTCGTGATCATTATGAGAAACTGAGTAGAATGATGTTGTATTCACATGTTTGGTACAATTTTGAGTTTTCGCCGAAAAATCAGACTGAAATGCGTCTCAGCAGAAGCCGAAAATGTTTTTATCACGATATTCAGCTAAAAGTAGCCACACATGTATAATCTAGCATATCAAAATGGTTAATTATTATCAAAAACAATTGTTTTTTGCTGTCCATAATTTACACTTTTAAAAAAAAATATCTGTATTAGTGCAATAGAGCATAAAAAGTTAACCTTTTCGTATAATTTTCACATTAGTTCAAGCTTTTGTTAGGTAGTGCTGTTACAGATAATGCGTTGAATATGAGGATTATTGTCTGTTTTGACCATGTTGTCATTTTTCGCCTATTATCCGAAGCTTTTCCCAAAGAACTACGAAAGATAAAGCACTTTTGTGCATATATAAGCGTTATTAATCGTTATTCATGCTTTTTAATAACAATGATATAGCTGAAATCATAAAAAATACAAAATACCATTATACAACGCAAACTTACTATCTTATAGATACAAAATCTCGAAAATCTTAAACATAAAAATTGTGAACAGCATGAGCAACTACATATAGTCCACCATGTTAATTCAAAATCTAAAAAAACTTCCCCCAATTCCTAAGGGGTATATCCTTAACTGGATTGTTTACAAGATATAAGAATTCCATTTTCTTCCAGTAAATGGTAATAACTCTTGATCCAAGGAGCACGAGCATTTTATTTTTTATCAAAATATAGCCATGATTCTACTGTATCTCTAGTGTGAATTTATAAGAGATTAGCTCTTAACTGTAATTGAAACATAGCACTTTTACATTCAATGTTGCATTTCTCAAAATAACTTTTAGACTATATTCTACCTGCGCTTATTATCGCCATAGGTTCCCTTAATGGTATTCTTACATCATTATGATATACATAAAGCACAGACGATATGTTAGAAAGGACGAACGTGTGTCGCTTTGTAAGTTGTTGTAACTTATATTACATTACCGTTTTATCATCCTGTTAGCAGCAACATTTACAAATCAAGACGAGAAATAAATAATAAAAAACTACGCAAACAACAAAATAAATTTTGTTATCAATAACAGAACATTCAAATTCGACTTTTATAAAAATCTCTTATAACCAAAAATGCGTTTTCGACAGATAGAAAATGAAAATTTTTTATACTTATAATAACATAGTGCAACAAAAAAAATTCTCAAAAAGTTCCAAAACCGCTTGAAAAAGAACTTTAATCTATAGAACAAACATCAATTTTGAGCTGAACTTCCTCCAACACCTCAAGTCTTTTTGCATTTTAGTCGAAGTTGAAGTGTCATTTAGATCGTTTGGGCGAGTAAAGCAAGTGATACAAGGTATAAATGATAGAACTAGACAATGTTCGTTCTGCACTAAAACTAGAGGATCAGTTTGCAAAGCACGAAAAACTTTCAAACTGGTAAAAATTCATGTTTAAACAATAAACATTTGGGAGTGTTCTGTTCACAGAAATGTAGTAATGTAACGTTTAGCATGCATGCCACAGCAAACGTGTAAAAATATCATGCTGAAAAAATACACAAATGACAGGCTATTAATATGAAATTAAAATTTGACAGAACACATTTGGTAAAAAATGGATCTTTTCTCAGATTAATATTAGTCGACATTGTCAACGAACTAAAAAATGTGAAAGAAGATGTCGCATTATCCGAGTTTTGCAAAAAATTATCGATTTATACACTTAATCTTGAATGAAAATATTACTAAACGAGCCCTCCGTGACTTTTATGACAGAAAGACTTTTAATTTCTTTTTTTTATTAATTTTTTTCTCTCTTCCATGCTTTCCATGTGGATCCACACTGTACCATTAAACTCTGTAAGGAACGACATCTATCGGTAAGGTAACGCAATATTATCGTGTTTTCTTTCCAAAACTTCTCTCGAGTACTTCTATCCAAAGTCAATTTGAGTAAAGACATACGATGATAGACGCATATCCACTTTCATTTAGTTTTCATTTACCATTGCTGAGCTACCAAAGTAAAAGAATGCTATCAATGGCCACTGCATTGGATAATTTACTTGATTTTCTAATCTTTTAAAAAAGAACTTATTAATCTCGCAATATTCTAAAAAGAGATATCATTGAAAAATCAGTCTGTTCTATGATTCAAAGTGCAATTTAACGCAAAATACAGTAGGCTTCTAGTTCTTAGAACCGCTTTGGAAGTGAAAGGAAACATTTGACTCAACAAAGAAAACAAAGAGTTTAAAGCAGAGGGTACATTTCTGCTAGCACATTTAAAGTGATCAATTCTAAGTAATGGAATTGTTTAGGATAAAGTTACTTATTACACTTTAAAATTTCGAGTCTGACGTATATTTCGTTTCAATCTAACAACTAAATCAATTTTCTTTTAAATTAAACGTTTTCAAAACAACAATCCATTGTTTTTTTCTACGAAGCTTCCTTTTTAGACACGTGAAAGTTTTTTCCGCCTTTATCCATCACCATTCAATGATCACTACTTATGAGATCTATCTATGATTATTTAAAAATCATATTTTTTATTCGTTGGAATAACTAATCACACATTATTCGAAATGGATTTTATTCCTGCACGTGACACAAGTGTTAACACAGTATTGGATCAATCACAAGGTACCATCTAAAATATCTTCGTTCTAGCAGGTATTTGTACTCTTATCTTTGTCTTTTAGGTCTAGCAAAGCGAATCTCAAATGAACGTCAAGTGATAGCTAAAATAGATCCAGGTGATCTTCAGGATCGATATCTTCGTTTGTACGATGATCATCAATTATTGAAACAACATGCGAGAAAACAAGAAGATAAAATAAAAAAGTTGTTTATCACGATCTTAATCATAGTAAGACTGTTGAACCCCATTTCTTTCTATTCAGATTAGCCACAAAATTAATGAAGGTCATTGATGATAAAAAGAAGTCAGAAGGCGGAATTGGAGGTTCGAGTCGTCATCGCATTATGTCGTATTTTTAACTGAACGTAGTCTATTATTAGGTAAAATTGGACGAGATAGTGAAATAGAAAATCAACTTACAGAATACAGAAATAAAATATCAGAACTACGAGAACAAAACAAACTTTTAAAACAACGAGTAAGTGTCTAGCTAATGAGCAGAGATAAAAGATTCGTAACTCACGTATCATAACATTCCGTAATCATACGAAGTGTAGCTGGAATGATGATTGTCTGCGAGGTTTCAGATACTCACTGCTAATTGTTTGTGAGCTACATAATATTTTACAGGATTTTTTTTCATTAAAAAAAATAATCACTTATCACTCTACAAAACTCCCATTCGTCGCTGTTATCTCAAGGAGTTTCATGTCTTAGCTCCAGTTTCATAACAACACGGTCTATCGTTTTATGTTTGACAGGTCATTCTTGCAAACAATGACTTCTGTGTGACAAACTATTTTTACTAGTTAAAAACAATGCTTTGGCTTGAAATTTCTATAAAAACCATTATGATATATTATTAGATTTTTTCACACTAAAATTCTCAAAATAATATGTCATACATTTTCATGAAAAACAATACCATTTCTGATTATCAAATGTCAATGTAAAACATTTCCTTTGTGTTTAAACATTTATTCAATTTTTGCACTTAAGATGTTATAATTCACAAACTAGTAATTATTAGGGTCTGAAACTTTATAGACGATAAGAATTCCACATAAACTTTTCATGACTATGAGACATCCTGGGTCTTGATGTACGAGACTGACAGTTGTTCTGTATGATACGGTATTTCTTGTACTTACAAAAGTGTGTTTAACGTAGGTCATAGTATCACAACAACAAATTCAAGCTGCACAACAAATGAAAAAGCCGACCACCGTTTACGACAGTGTTTCATCTAGAATCGATACGGTAGTAAAGAAAAAGTCATAAAACAGTCTGATTATTAAATGAAGCTATTCTATTTGTTAAAGGGTCTACAAAAACGAATACCTTCGCCGTTATTCCATAATTTAAGAGTCATCGGTCCAAGAGAATCTATGCGGTAAGTTGCAAGTAGAACGAATAATCTGAGAATATATTTTATGTTGATATTTCAGTAATTATGGTACAACACCAAGAATGGGTGGATCGCCTATAGATAAATCAATTTTGGATGATGCTCGGATGACAAATAAACAATTGTAAGAATATTTATCATTTCTCTTATACTAAAATCTCTTATTAGATTTGAATACAATCATTTACTATCGAGAAGGAAATATTTTCCATAATTACTGTAAGATGAAATCAATATCTCGATGTCGATTTTGTTGATTGATGTCTTCTCTTCCAAATAGTTCAAGGTAGCAAAAATTTTTTTAGAGAAGAATCACTCGAGAAAGCTCAACAAGAACTCAATAGTTATGAACAACAAATAGATTCATTACGTCAACAATTAAACTCACGCGATGCTGATCATGAACAAAATTTAATGCGTTTAAAAGCACAAACAACAGGAGAATCGCGAACAAATTTACAAGAAAATATTGATATGATACGTTTACAACGTGATTTGCGAGAAAAGTCTGATGAATCAAGACGTCTTCAGACACAATGTTCGAATTTAGAATCGGTATGTATATGAGTAATTGTTAAAATAAATAACAAATATGTTTATTTTTTTTCGTTTTTCTATAGCAAAATCAAAGTCTGCAAATGACAAATTCAGAACTATTAAAAGAAATTGATCGACTCGATAGACAGATAAAAGATGAACAACAACGTGCTGTACAATTGAGAACAGAATTGAGAAATGGGTCAAGATCAAATACACTCATATATGAAGTAATAAACTTGACAGATTATCGTTTATAATAAATTATATTAATCTGTTATTTTTATTATAGTTAAATGCACAAATTGATGATTTACGTCGTGAATGTGAAGTATTAAAAGAAGCGAATACAAAATTAGTTAATAGTGCATTTAATGCAGATCGTGAACGAGAATTTCGAGAAAAAGAACGTGCATTAAAACTTCAAATTGGTATGCTGTTTCAATGAATTTCATATGATAGTCATTAGTACTTTCGTCATCTCTTTTTTTTTGCAGCACAATTAGAGGCAACATTAAAAGCTGATTTAGGTGAACGCGGTACATTACTAGATAGGCTTACGCTAGAAAAAGGTATATATAATTGTTATACATTCTTTTTAAATTTGATCTTCTTTTCTTTTTTTACAGAATCAAATAAAAAGACCGACGATGAACATCGAACAATGCATTTAAAATATTTAGAAATGAAAGAAAAATACGATGATTTAGCTGAAAAATTACGATTTTTTGAACGAGTATGTATTAGAAAAACAAATTAGCTAATTCTACTGTATTTTACCAAAGTAATATGAGTTTTTTCTTTTTATTTAGGAAGGTGATGTGAATATGAAAGAAATCGAAGAAGCATTGATTATTCTCCGACAACGAAAACAAAAACAGGAACCAAATTTTGACTTTTTACAAAAAGTTGATGAAGAAAAAGGACAAAGTATGATCGATAGTACAAATCTATAAACTAAATTATTAAATTTATCTTTTTTTCATAAATAAGATTTACAACATCGTTTACGTGAACTTGAAAGTCAATTAGCTGAAACATCAAATGAGTTAGAAAAAACAAGAAATTTATTATTTATGCAATACAAAATTAATCGCGATTATAAACTTGAGGTTAGTCTCAGATACTACAGTTAATGACATACACAATTTTTAAAAGATAGATTGCTGAGAAGGGATTATTATGCCAGGTTCATTTCAAGATATATGTAAAGTTTATTAACAAAGGTTGCAATAGAAAAATAGAATAAAATTAATCGTTCTAATCCAAATAACTGAATGTTAACTGCATAACACAATTTTGTTTTTTTTTTTGTTCATTTAGGTTGATTGTATTCAAAAGAAAATGGACGAAAATCAAGCCGATTTTAGTAGTCGAACGTTGGAACACGGTCAATTACTTGATATTCGTGCAGATCGCATTCGAAACTTAGAAAAACAACTACGTGATGTTGCCTATGGTACTCGACAATATCGTGTTCAAGAATATCCATCACAATCGGCGATAGATAATGATTTTATCGAAAATGCAATTGAATTAGAACGTGGAAAAAATTTAATTGAAATTCATTTGAGTCGTGGAACATTTAGTGATAAAGCATTAGAGTATTTAGGTAGCGGAAATGATCCATCAACATTTTGTTCAATTGAATTTTTTGAACATGAATTACAAATCACACCAATTGTTAAAGGACGAACGCCAGAATATGATTTTACCGCCCAATATATTGTTAATGTTGACGATTTTCTCTTGTATTATTTACAAAAAGAGTATACAGTTGTCGAATTACATCAGGCTCTAGGACAAACATATCGTACTGTAGCCGTATGCAAGTTAAATTTAAAACAGTTAATTGAAGGTAGTCATGGACGACTGCATTCAACAGTAAAATTGACAGGAAGTAATGAAGACAACATGGATATAATGAATTTTGGTTCAATTGAATATTGGGTAAGACTACAAGTACCAATGGAACAAGCATTTCGATTGTTGAAAGAAAGAATGAAAGCACAAGGTTACCTGGTGACAAACAAACATCGAACAACAGCTCAAGAAAACGGATTGGATATGAATGAGCAGCAGACAATGTCAGAACAAAATATGAATGAATTGAATATTGCCATATTAAATTGTTCGAACGTTAGAGCGACTAGTCAAGGTATGCAAAAATGAAGTGTGTATAATTATATGTATTAAATTTTTTCATTATTTAGATCGACAACCAGATTTATATTGTGTTTATAAATTTTTTAATTTTACTGATCGTGATACGGCTATACGTCCATCATCAAATAATCCAAACTTTGATGATAGAGCAAGTTATCCCGTGCATATGGATGCTGATTTAGATCGTTATTTAAAAAATACACAATTAACAATATTTGTGTTTGATGATAAAGAACAAATACCCGAACATTATGCGGCACGTGCTGATATTCCATTATTACCATTGTCTCATGATAATGATATTAAAGGTACGATCATGCAAATAATCCTTTTTCTTTTGTTTTTTGCATACTTAATTATAGAGAAAGCTGAAAAATATCATAATTTAGGCACATTTGATATGCGCGATCACGATGGAAATCGAAATGGCACAATGGATGTCATATTAAAGTGGACAAATACTTATATACCCCCACCATCTTCGACTAGAACACCAGCTCAAAAAGCAAAAGGTTACGCATCACCTCGAGAACCATTAGCTTTAATGCCATACGAAAATGCAGCATCGGCACAAACAATTGCTGAAAAAGCAAGAGAAACAAATGTAAGATTAACATCACGTGATATTATAACAAATCGTCCGCATTCAGATACAGAACAAAATAATTATGATCGACAAAAACCTGGTACGTTCTAAAGAACTACAGTACTAAAGAATTTACTGAGAGTAGATAGTGTACGTTTGACGTATAACAAACACATATCGAGAGAAAATCGATGAAGGTCGCATATTCGATGGGGAAGAAAAATGCTTTAGTTTTGATTATAAACAACTGGGAAACAAGAAAAGAAATCTGTTGAAATAATTTCTGAGAAAATACAACTCGTTTTCGTTTGAGAGTGTGTTTTTCAGAGCTGATGATCAGTTTTCATTGTTATGGAGTTGACGTTGGAATCTGCCTTTGCCTGTACCTTTATTTTTTGTGTACAGATATACCAAGAAGTAGTCATGGAATTCCAGCATCAAGTAGATCTCGACCAACAGACCCTCGTTTGTCTAATACTCGCCCTCCAGTAAATGTAAATAATAATCATAGTGGTAAACGATCATCATCTGCTGGCAGTGGTAGTAGTAAGCGAGGTAAATCATTGTTTGAACGATTTTTGAGTATAGAAATCAAAACAAACATATCATTTTAGTTAGTTTTGACAATCCAGACGACAATTTTACAAATGAGCCTCCTCGATTTTCAACAGAAGTATGTTCTTTGCTATTTAATAAACAATTAGCTACTGCTATGTTAATTTTAGAATCAGTCAATTGATGATGAAACATCTCGCCCTGCTACACCAGGTTGATAGCTATAATTATTTTCTTGACACAAATATAAAGTTTTAATTTATCTAGAATCGATTCGAGATGAAACCACAAACAGAACAACGATGCCCGATGAATCTGATCCTGACATTATTTATCAAACTAGTATATCACGTCAGCCAAATACAAAGGTTAATAATGAGCAAGCATTTCTTGTTATTCTACAAAGAATTGCTTGTTTAGAGAGACAATGTGACTATTGGTGTCCATGAATTAGTGTTAAATGATAAATGTCCGATATTTGATGATGAGAATTGTGAAAAAGTATTTGTCAGTGTAGAATTTTTAAATTATACTGAAGAACTCGAAACACCCTATTCATTACAAAAACGTGATCCAAATGTGAAATATAGTTTCAATTTTCAAAAAGGTATCAGGCATAAGTTAGTTTTTTAATCTAACTAAAATATCCAATTCGTTGTAGATTGTCCCGTTAATGATAGAGAACAACGTCAACATTTGGCAGATCTTATTGGACCAGGTGCTTCCGGAGAGTATGTAAATATTCTAAAGATGATTCAAGCCTAATCGTTTTCGAATATTTAGTATCAAATTTGTTGTCGTTGGTGAACCACCGGAAAATAAACAAGATCTCGATTGTGTCGATATTGGCTATGCACGTGTAAATGCCAAAAAATTGTTGCGCAATGAAACGGATATTGTCGAAAAAAATATTGACGGTAAGACACATGAAACAAGATCTCTCTGTCGCATTAAAAGTTCTAACATGTTCTCGCTAGGAAAGGATTCTCCAATTCTACTTGTTCACTAACTGATGTTATGAACTTTCTTTTTCGTCAACTAACATTTATTTTAGAGATCACATGCTAAAAATAAGTCATTATATACTGTTTTTGTAGTTCATGACGTAAACAACGATCAAGAAATCATCGGCCAAATGAATGTCACCGTAGAGATTGTTCAAGCATTAAGATTTGTACAAAATCGAATGCAAGAATAAGTTTTCTGGCAAAACTTATTCTGATTTGAAAATAGTTTAGGACGTTTTACGAATGACATGTAGGATGGCTATCTCAATGAATAGCGTTGAGGATCTCCTTTGTTTCGCATATTTTCAATTTTGTTTTTCTATAATTGTTCAGATAATCAACGCCTATAACAGGCAGTTTGTCTTTGTTCAATAATTGAATGTTCCTATTAGTTTTAGTTCCAACATTCTGAATGACCAAAAAAAGGATTAATAACTAGGACGTAGCTTTGGATATTGCTCTTTGTTTAGTCTGATCAATATTACGCTTTGTTTCATAAGGCATTATATTTGCGCAAGTATAGCAATCAGTAATTTTTAGAGCAAAAACACTTATGAAACTTACAATGACCTTTAAATGTTTTATTTTTTATTTTCTTTGGTTTTTATAACACTGGCTTATCGGTTTCTTTAACTTTTAATCAATATACAGTCTTTGACAGATAAAAATCAAGATCGTACATCTTTAGATCCTGCTTCTGTAACCTTTACGTAAACAAGTTTTGTTAGAAGAAATTTAGAATTTTCAATACTCGTTTTGTGTGTAGATAAGAGAGGAAAATTACAGTTGTTTTTCTATTTTTGTGCTGTTTTCATCTTTGTATATCAAATAAAAAGAACATGTAGAAAAAATCGACTCACAGCAAGCGAAAGCGGATAAAACCAAACGGAGACAAACAGCCTTCGAGAAACCTACGTACTGTTTAGAATGAAACCTCAGCTACACAAGCATTTCTTCAGACATATATGTTTGAGTAAAATTTTTGCTGTTGGTCATCTTTATGAAATATTTTTATTAAAAAAAAAGAGAAAACAACAATATCTAGTAGAGAAAAAGGGAAAAGAAACGAACAAGTGAAGAGAAGAACGCAAAAGTCTAATAAATCCGGTCGGCACCCACACATGTAACAATACAGAGCCACAAATTTTGTCTTTATTGTAAATTAGGCAATTTTGTAGCTCAGCATTTACCGTTACAGTTAAAAATAGAATGACTTACGGAGAGGGAGCACAAAACATATTGTGAGCTTCACTCATACTTTATGTGTATGTAGATTCAACAGACAACCGAGAAAAACAAAGCAGCAAAATAACAAATATAAACAAAGAAAAGGGATGTTTATATAGATGATGTTTCTTCGAAACGAAAACAAGATGTTACACAAACAGATATTTACAGAAAAAAAGTAGTCCACTAAAATGTAGACAGTAAATATAAAAAACAACAAAACACATAGAAGCTTCTAAATGCAATTAGCCGACGACAGCTAAAGAGAAAAAAAGTATACACACAATAGTTTTGGTTTAACTACAATAATCATTAAATTGCAATAGATCAGCGAAAATTACGAAAATAATAGTCACAAAACATTATTATCCTGTTGTATAATGACTTACAAAACGCACAGTAGAAAGCAAACATCTCTATTACAGATGATTTCTGTAATAAAGCAATCAAAAGTTTAAATAATTCACCTCGATACCATGTAATGATTTTTATATCGGTATACCACAACAAAGACACCGTGGTATAATCTTTGTTAGTCCAACAGCCAATCATCATTCAGCACACATTCACAGAACGTTATCAGTTCAAAGTTAAACAAGGACAAAGTGCAGAAAAACGACATATATGTAATAGGAAAGAATATGTAATTCCAGTTATTTCATTTCATTACACATGCACACCGGGCTGATGTTTCTCAATGAGTTGCATTCATTTATGCGTTTGGTATTACTGTAATGTCATCATCATCTCCATCTTCGATCGCATGAATATCAGATGATTCAGTTTTTATTCTTTTTCCGATACCATTCATCTGTGGTGTGTACGGTGGTTGATGTGGCGTGATCGTTCGTCGTCGTTTTGATTTTAGTGATGCTATTGAAGTATCTCCATCTTCATTAATTTTGTTTGTCATCGATTTTTCATTTAACTCTTTTTTATACCATTTTGATAATAAAGCAAGTTGACGTTTTAATCTATGTAAACTTTCATTAGTTGTTGATGTTTCCGTTTCATTGAACAATTTATCATTTATGTCAATATCATTTTCAAACCAATGTGAGTTTTGAATAATCAAATTTGGATGAGCAAACAAAAAAGTGTAAAACCAATAAGCAGGTATATCGACATGTGTAAGATTTAAATTTAAACATAAAATGTGTTCAAATCTTGTAACAGCAGCGTTTAATGCTTCATCAAACGTTGGTAATGTTTTATTGATACTTGAAATTGACTCGAGCACTTCCTGTTCTTCAAATGGTGATAAAAAGCCCGTTCGAATATCATAACGATGTCCACTTAAATTTAATGACGATAATGAACGAGATGTTGAATTTGCTATTGTTGCTGGGGTAGAAGATGTTACAGCATTGCTTGTGAATGAAGATGATGTCATTGTTGGTTGTGACTAAAACAAGAAAATAATTTATAAAGAAGTAAAATAAAGTATATAAGGGATAAATCACGAAATAAAACTAAATGTAACAAAAAATTCATGTCATATTCGAGAAAAGAATTTGGCATACGGTCCATTTCTAAAGATAACATCTACACCATTAAAACTCAATTAGATTTCTCAACATTTAATTGCTAACTGCCGCAAAACTTAAGGACTAAGTTGACTTAGAATGATTTATGTACTTGTCAGTTGTTGCATGCACAACATTCAATTCAAAATAACGAAATTACAGAGGTATCTACCTGCAGGGAGACTGACTCATCTTTTACTGGGTTTGACAGTTGTGATCGACGAGCAATGAACTTTTTTGTCACAGTTGGACTGACGCTTTGAAATGTGTGAAAATCATCAGTAGCACTTGATGAAGGACTTAGTCCTGATGATTCTATTTGATTATGGGTTGAATGATTACTTTGTGGCATTTGAACTAGTTTCTTTATTACACTTTTCGATGGTTGTTGTTCATTACTTTTCCTTGATGTTGATGATTTTGTGTCAGTCACTAGCGGTATTGAATCGACCGAGTCAGAGGCAACTGCGTTCACATTATTTCTTAGAGCAGCTCTAACTGATGGGCGACGTTGTTGATATGAGACAGTGCTTCCGTTGGCCGTTCTTCCGACAATTGTTGTTGGTAAAGAATTTTTTCGATTATTTCGTCGTTTTGTTGCTGTTGTTTCATCTGGTGTACTTATGGTATTGTTTTTTGTATTTGAATTTCGACCACGTTTACTCAGTGGAGTTTCTTGATGGTTATCGTTAAGCGGATATTGTTGAGATTGTTGTTGATCGATTGCTTTCGGTGAAATTTTATTATGAAGCGGTAACGGTTTTGATATATCGGTAAATGAATCGACATCATCATCTTTGAATTCAAATGTTTTCTCGGCTTTTTCAGCCAATGATGTTTTATTATCCAGTAACGTTAACGATTTATCTTCTAATTTTGATATTGTGCTAGGTGCTGCTGGTGTTTTACGTTTACCTCCTTTTGGACCTATTAGAAGCAGAACGAGCATCGAAACTATTGTGAGCTACGAACAAGGCTAGAATTGTACACTAACCAATTTTTTGTGTATAAAAATCAAACTTTGGTTCCATTTCTTGTAATCGTTGTTCTGCCGATTGGTTTAAAGCGTCGTTAGCTTCACTAACAGCCATTTCCCAATCATCACGCCTTCCAATTGTTATTTTTAATTGGAAACGTTCCGTTAGTTGCTCTTTCATCGATTTAGTTTGTGCCTAAAATGACTTGACACAGTTAACATCAATATAAACACGAGAAGAAATTATCAATACCTGATCGACAACTTCTTGTGCATATTTTGTAAATTCTTCCACACCCTTAAAATAAATAATTGATGAGTCACCTAACCACGCAAAATCAGCTGTTGAACCATAAAATACGACAAAGTAAGATCGTTTTGGCCGTTGATTACCTTGAAACGAAAAACACATATCAGAAGAAGTACAGGCAAAGAGGGAGATCGTTGATCCATGTGACGATAGTTTAAAATAAAGACTCATAGCAGTCTCTAGTGTCAAGAAAGATTGAACAGATGATCGAGAAAGCAAATTCAGTTCATTTTTACCAATGAAATATGTTCTACAGTGACTTTTAGAAAAAACCGTTGGAGATCATCTGGGCTTTGTCTTCAACTTACTCAAGAATCCGTCTCACTCCATGAATTACTCTTCTTTTTTTCAGCAAGATAGAACACAAACAATTTCAGAAGAACATGCTTGTTTAATAAACAACACAATAAAAACGCACCAACAATTTTTGTATGTGACTGTTGCGGATCATTTGGATCTGCAACAACAAGACATGGCCACCATGGAGAACCAGAAACTTTCCCCCAAACTACGTCGGCTATTTGATATCGAATTGGTACACTACTGCTATCATTTTCCGTTGTATAGTTTCGTGGAGCTTTTACTTTTGCAATATGATTTGTCGCTGTTTCAGTTGTTGATTGATGTTGTGGTTGTATGCTTAATTCATTATATTGCATCGTTTTTCGAGTCTGTCGTGAACGGCGCGGACGGCTGTTTGTTGCTGGTGGAGAAGAAACAGGTTGTGTTTCCACTTTCGGTAGTTCAGTACCTTTTGCCCTTCGTCCTCTTCTGGCTGGTGGTTGGGTAACTTGTGGTGGTGATGACGATAAGACAGATAATGCTCCTAATGGTTCTTTGTGTTCGGAATTAACTTGCGCTGTTGTGTCCGTAGCCAAACCATCCAAGGAAGATTCGACTATATCCAGTGAACCAATCTCTGAATCTACACAAAAATATAAAATATTAACCAAAGTTTAACAGAAATAATTTATTTTAAATAACCGTACCTTTTCCCTCTTCTTCATACGAGGATGAAAAGTTGGCAGCACTAGTGGCAGTCATCTAAAAATAAATATGATACTACAGAATAGCAATAATATATGATTGAAACGAAAATGAAAACTTGTAAAGTACAATAGAATAAATGGCTTAGAGCGAATAAGTAATAAACCAATTAAAAACTAAACATATCACTATTCTAACAGATATAGTCAAAACTGAAAGTTAGTTCTATTACGGTCTTTTCGGTTTTCATGTAATTAAATAAATTATTCTTGCCCAAAAGTTTTAGATTATGAACAACGATAACTGTTCAATACAATAGTTTTTCTACTGGAAAACCGCCTTAGAAGCGTAGTAATTCTAATTTACACTTCCAGTACCATATCTCGTAACAGAACTCTAAAACTTTTTTCTCGAATAGCATTTCTAACGAAGTATGTAATCGAATGCATGCTTTCAATTGCAGTAAACTTGCGCTGTAGTATGATCGCATTGTGTCGCTCAATGCGGACGGCTCGCAATCCCAACAGCACAAATACACACAATTGCATTTGTGACAGAGCAGATGCGCTGCTGCAATCCCAGCAGTGCAAGTATACGCAATTTTCACTCACGCTACATTGCGCCACAAGTATTAAAAAATCCACGGTATGGGAAGTGGAAGAGATCACTTTTATCTGAATTCCAAGATGACACTTTCCACTCTACATAGTGCGACAGAATTTCTTACAAGGAGCATTTATAAAATAGCTTAGGCTCTTAAGACAAATAAAATTGTTATTAGGTTTCGTACTGATCATTTGTGAGAGAGACTAAGCGACGAACATCAGCCATTAGAACAAAAGCACTGCAGATTAGAAAAAAGCGAAATGAAAGTTTTTAAGCAAAATGTTTTCACTATTTTCAGAATAAAAAATAGAATACAAATCGGTTCTTGCAAAATGGGTGATTCCACTTTGCTCTCAAAGACAGAAATATAGAACGAGATTTGGGAAGACCTTTCACTCCAAATGGCCACTATCAGTACTCACTGAGCGATTTTTTTAAAATGATGCACAGGAAAAGGCTTCAACCCGTGATTACGCTCTACATATCTACGCTCCTATTCTACTTCTGATCCTTTCTTGCCTTAGCGTGAAAAGACATTAGGCGAGTATAACGTAGTAAAAACATGACAAAGAAAAACGACCATTTTTTACTGAAAGCACAGAAAAAGGGCAGCCATTGAAATAATACTTCATTCGAAGGAATGTTCATTGAGACGAATCTTTCTTACATATCGCACACGTTAAAGTTTATTTTGTTATTTTTAGTAATTTAAATGACTTCTGTCAGTATGTCTACTGCTAGTCGTCGATTGTAGCTAAATGCATAAATTGATTAAGAAAAAAACTGAAGGTCGTTACCTAGTAACTCTAACAATAACACAGACAAATGAGAGTAGGCGCATTTCATATGTATTCCACGACTATCATATGGGACTTCATTAATGGAAATGTGATTATTTTTTCAGCACTTTGCGTGTTGTTCTCATGTAATTAAGTCTCAGGAGAGGAATATTAAAGTACACTAGGGCTTTTTTTTACAACAGATTATAAGTAAATCTTTCGCATTGTTTCATCGAACTTTTGGTATTTAAGAGGAAAACATAACAAGTATCTAAACCCTGTGATTATTTGAAGTTTAATTAATGCTTTTAGATATATAAGTCTTAAAAAGCAAGCGATGACGACTATCGAATTTGGAGGAGGTCCGACGTTAAAAGCGCGTAGGCAATTTGCTAATCTGAAAGAAGGTTCTCACGTGCCAAAGTAAGTCAAGTATGTTAAGAATTTGTTCTGTGGCAAGGTCGTAAAAAATGAAAGCTATATAAAAAGAACAATTTGTCACGGGAAACTATTTTGAAGCAATTTAGAGTTTTGAGTGAAATTAACTATATGAATTAAGATATACTGGACACATTCATCAGATTCGGTTTCGACAAGGACATACTTATGGCGAGCAAACACATCAGCTGTATAAAGAATATCCACAATTATCACGTTCAAAATCTGATTTACCAATAAGCGAAAAAAGGCAATTGCAAGAACAAAAAGCACTTGAAGACCCATATGAGACACATGAGTTCCCAGATGGACTGCTTCCAGGCTACACTGGTGTGTATTATTGCAATCAAGTTCTTCATAAGATTTCGGAAGTATTTTTTAACGTTCTTTAGGTTATGTTCCACAACGCAAATTTCAACATGGCGATCGTTATCGAGTTGAGACAGACGAATGTTTAGTAAACTCAAAAAAAGAGTACGACGATGCCAAACAGAAAATCAATGATTTACAACGAACAATTGCTTCTTATCCAAAACCATTAAGTCTCAACAATGATCGAACTGTTAAACATTTTCTAGACTATCATCGTGCCTATCATCCAAATGAAATATCAACAACGTGTAAGTATAAATGATTCAGCTACAATTTATTACATTTGATTAAAGTTATCTTTCAACATAGCTGATAGAAGATTGCTAACCGAGCCACCAATACCCGGTTATCAGGGTTATATACCTCGAATTCGACCAACAGAGCTTGGTCTAGGAGCACGATATCATGAAACAACGAGAAAAGGTTTAAATCGTTTTGCATTAGAAACTCAGCATTCAATGACAAATTGGCCCATTTCGCTAGCAGATACAAATAATTCTACGGCAGATCCTAATTTGCAAGAGTAAGTGATTTACATTTATTTCAAAGAAAAACAAGAGGTTATATCAAGGTAGTATAAAGTTTTTCATCAGAGTTCTACAATTGTTTTTAGTAACGATTGAATAATCAATAAAGATATTGTTTTGGAGATTCAACATCTATTAAAGTTAGATTAGCATTTGCTTTGCTTTAACATTGTTCTGTCAACAATAGTTCTAGATTTTTAATTGAATGTGTCGTCTTGTTTGTGCATGAAACTGTATATTATTATTAAATAGATATAGTTATTTTAGTTGCACCTAACCTTCACTATATCTTAAATTCATTGATAATCGTATGATCATTGAATTAATTTCTTTTCAGTTCAACGTCTGACTTAAGAATGCAAACGCCAAGAATTAGTTCAGCAAATAGATTGTATGTCAAACCAGGAATGATCCCAAAATATACGGGCTATTTACCACGTATGTTCTTTCTTTTGTACAAATATAATTTATCTTACTGTTTATTATTCTAACTAATGACGGTTGGAACAACAATTCTTCTATTTTTTATATGAAATGAAATCCACAATAGGAAATAAAATTACATTGCATTTCTATTTGTTTTTCAAGAACGAAAATATCATATTGGACACACGTATGGTGACACAACCCGTTCATTACCTGTATGTAGTCATTCATTTTCGAATTATGCTGATTTTATACGTTCAAAAACATTTATTGAATCAGTTGATCATAACAAAACAACGGCAGACATTTATTAGTTCAATGAATTCAAATTTTAAATTTATCTTATGCAAAGAACTCTTACTGGTGACTTTATATTTATATTCTCAAAACTTTCATATCACCAAACTCAGTTTCGAATCTTTTTTTCGTTATTCTTCACATTTAGAGCTTAAATTATTTATATATGCTTCTTCTTAATCAGAATATTTTTGATATGCATTTTACAATTATTTATTATTCACCGGTTTGCTTTTATTTTTCTAATAAATTTACACCAAACGAAACAAAACGACAGAACTCTATATCATACAATGTTTAGAGCTCTTTAACTCTTAATAAACTAAATTAAATAACAAATATTATCCTGTCTTCTGAGAGGTTTCAAAAAAAATAATAATTTCCCATAATAATGTGGGAAACAATATTATAACACTGAACATCTACATCCTTTTCAAAATAAGAGACACTCGAAGTTTGCTGAGAAGTGAACTTATAGTCACATTTTAGCTTTATTTCGATTCTAACATTAGCTAGGACAGATCAAAAAGAGCAATTTTTTCACACAATTTTATTTTATCAGTTTCGTAGAGCTTCGTTTGTTATCTGAGTAAATAATACTGGCCAAAATTGTGTCAATTCAATAGTTGAAGCTTCTTTTTGAAATGCCTCCTTAATTGATTGTTGAACCAAATTTTTTGCCAACAAAGAACGTTCGTGAATTATCTTAAAATTAAAAAATAGACCAAATTCAACTTAAAAGCATAAATAATAGATGAATAATACTTACAGGATTCAATTTTTCAGTTGATAAAGAATTTGGACTTTCGACAGCATTTGGAATTTTATTAGAAGTCATCAGATTTCTTTGTGGTTGCATACTTGATGTTGTTCGATTTAACACTTGTGGTGCAGTTCTAATAAATATTGAATAATGAACATCGTACATCGATAATTAATCGAAAACAAATAATTGAAACAGTCGTACCTATTTAAATTTGTTGTATTCGTATCAAATTCTGTATCGCTTCTTTCACTCTGTGAATCTTGTTGTGACTGTGAATTAGATTGATTTTGAAATTGAGCCAAATTGTTTCGCTCTATATTATTTATATTTGAATCAGACGTGCTCGCTTTTGTCAATCCAGGTGGCGCTTTCAAGCGTACAACACGATTTATGCGTTGATCCTAAACAAAAATTACTGATTAATATGATTTTATTGTGAATTTTAAATAATTATACAAAAGAAACTGTTTGACGTGGTTGTTGTTGTTCATGTGGTTTAGTACCGTTTGTTGACTGGGATAAAATAATTTGTTCATAAGCAGCCGTAAATGCTAATGGATTACCTTCAAGACTTAAACACTCTAATAGTGTTAATTTTGATATACAACGAATATCGTCAAATCTAAAAGAAACTCATCATGATGGTACGATATTTCTGGCAACTTTACGATTTTCATAAAGTAACTGCTACTGAAAGTAAATACTTTAACAAAGTCCAGCTATTCACCATTATTGAACATTTTAATGACATTTACCGTCTGATTTTGTTGAAACTTAAAAATAGCCGTTGAATTGGCAATGAATCAAGATCCGTCTAGAAAAACTCTTATAATCAATAAATGGTAAATCAATAGGCAGTGATTTTTGTAATTAAATACCACTGATGTAATTAGATTTCCTTGCAAATTCAATTCAACTAAATTTTGTAGACTTTTAATATTTTCACATTTTTCAATTCGATTAAATGCCAAATTCAGCACTCTCAATTGTGTTAAGTTTTTACAATTTTCAATTCGAGAAATCTTAATTAAAATTTTACATTTCTTTCCTCAATTAAAACTAATTTTTCAGTATTACCTGATTTCCATTTAAATCTAAAACATCAAGATTTCTAAGGTTATCTAAATTTCGAATTTGTCGAATTCTAAACACAGAACACAGAAGTTAGATACACTGTAAGTAAAGGTTTACAGATTTTCTTACTTATTATTAGCTAATCTTAAAATTCTTAATGATATTAAACAATCGAGTCCACTTATTTGTTCAATTTCATTTTCACATAAATCCAACACTACTAAACTTATTAAATGTTCAAGATTGGCAATTTTTGTAATACAATTTTTCTGTAAATTTAATAATTTGATTTGTTCGTCGACTTGCAAATAAGGGCAGGCAAGTAATTGTTGTCTGAATTGAGAATATAAAAAGAAGTTTCATTTCAAATCAATTTCCGGTGTTATTTTAATGATTACCGGAAAAAAAATTTTGAGTTTTGAATAGATAAAACACAAACCTTTTTAAAATAACTTTTCCGGATGTTTGTGATGAATTGTTATTTTCATCTCGTGAACCCAAACCCGGATTAACACCTTGAATACTTATACTAGTATTCTCATTAAACCTTTTGTTCAACATTATATTCTATAGTAGTGCAGATTTTGAACTAAATCATTAAGGCATGAGTAAAAAAATTATTTTTTTTTGAAAATAACATGGTCGTTAAAGTTGCCATGACGTTCCTCTTTCCATTTCTTGGTAAAATAGTACATGTACAGTATGTACGACAATAGAACGATAGACATTTATTTCTTAGAGAATGGAAGAACCATTTTAATAAATCAATAATCTGCGTAGAATCTGTTGATATTTCAAAACAATCTGCGACAGATTCCGGCAGCGCTTGCTTCCATGGCAGAAAACTGAACAGTATCAAATAAAAGTGATTTATTTACTGATTACTTTAAGAATAAAAGGTGAATTTTCTGAAGAAATTTTCTGAATTTTCCTCTCACTTCTGGTTCAAAAAGCAAAATTTTTACAAAAATTTAGTATGATAACCGTGTGACTGGATAGTCCGTAGTGACTTTCTCTCAGAATCCACATTTATTAAATCTTTTAAAAATTTTCTAATGTTTTTCGAAAAGAGTCTTAAGAAAATACGTTTTTTTAGATATGCACAGCGAATTACCCGATTCCATCGTTGTTAAATTGAACGTTTGATTAAACAAGGCATCGAACAACTTTGTACTATATTTGATTCTTAGTAAACACATCAAAATCTACATTATTTCTGTTGGAAGTTTTCGTTTTAGAAAAAAATTAAAATTTCTAGTTTTTAATAAATAAAAGTTTATCCAAAATCAACTATAAGTTTTCCATACAAGCGTCCTTTTTTTTAAAGAAAAAATAAGCACGTTTACCCGCATTTGAATGTCAAGTGACCTTCCCGCTCGGAATATTTGATGTCTTTTATTTGAGAATTGTCCGTTACAATGCATCAGAAGGATGGGACTTAACTTTTTTTATTCGTTAAGATGTACGGCTGAAGATTGTAAGAGCCAGTTCGTGAAGTTTTTGTCTATTTTTCGATAGAAAGAAAAAGTAGGAATGTATCATTGATGTCACTGATTCGTTACTTTCTTTAAGAAAAGTAAATGATTTTATTGACATCTGTTATGAGTAAAACATTTACTCTTTTTAGAGAAAGCAAAGGTAAAGTGACACTCTTAATCTTAGTTTTGGTGTGGTGAAATCGAAGATAGAGGGAGCCTTAAAACACATTCGTTAACATACTTGACCTAGGTGTGTGACAGTTTCAGTACTCATATTCTTGAGAAATTTTTAAAAAGACTAAAACTGGTCAGCGTTCCTCCACGCTTCCACCCATGCACTGGTTATGATTATCATGCGATAACCGTAACTGATCATAATCGTAACTGTAGATAACTGCCCAGATCGCAGGAAATGAGACATAAATGAGACATGTATGGCTCATTTATGATATGAAGTGAAAATGATCATATTATAATCCTAAAATGATTTAAGTATGAGCGTAAAATGATATCATATTTGAGTCATTTTAAGACCATTTCATAAAATGAGATAAAAATGATGTATATATGATCTAATTTGTAAATATGATCTAAATATGATCCTAGTATGATCATCTAAAA
>CAJNOQ010001765.1:10822-28736 GCA_905250885.1 Didymodactylos carnosus | reverse complement strand
TATACACCACCTGAGATCGGAAATTCTTTCAGCTATTCAAATCTTTTTTCAAATTTATTCTAGCTATTATGATCATGCAATAATTGCAGCTAGACGCATTTATGTGTCGCCCGGAGCCAAAGGGTTAGATTTTCTACTCCAGTTGCTTTTATTGCACGTAAAAATACTCAGTTGTTGTGGAAAATAAGATCACATGTAAGAAGCGTCACGTTTTGAAGCAAGAATGGCGTCTCTCAGCTGATAAGCACGTGCGTCTCGTATACGAGACGCCCGGAATCAAAGGGTTAAAAACATACATTTTTATATAAGATAAAAGACGGACTTGGTAATAACCGAGTTGACTAAGTACATCAGCACGACTAGATTCGAAATTGTGAGCATGACATTTAATGGCCTACTTCGGTTATAACTGCTCCGCTTAGGAAAAAAACAAAAAGTAAGAAATCTTGTCAATGGCAAGGCGATCACTATTCATACATTTCAAAAGATTCATAATTCTGATGATTATCTAGCCATTCGGGAACCCCTTCCCCATTGCGTAATCAAGTATACTCTTTTCCTAACCCTTGCCAGCTCCACCTCTCGAACGGCAACAGCCTCTATGTGTAAGAATTTGAACTTGCTGCAAATTCAGGTGTACATGACAAAATCGAAACGGAAAAAAATAGGATGTGTAGGGTAGTTAATATATTCTAAATATTCTACATGTCCGACATGTCAATCTTAAAAGCTGATGCACAAAACTGAACTTACGGCAGGTGCAATTCCCCCATGATGTCTATGACGCCTAAACTTGATTATGTAAGGCTAAAAAAAATAAACATTGAAAAACAGCGCGTTTTGCCCAAAATCGGCTAAGTGATTTTTTCCTAAAACCTTGAATTTCCGTTCAAATCGCGTCAAAGTCATGGTGTATACCTTAAAAACGATGACAAATCTGATACAAGTCATTTCAAGGTTATTGAAGTCTCCAAAGACCAGCTCAAAAACCTTGAAATGACTTGTATCAGATTTGTCATCGTTTTTAAGGTATACACCATGACTTTGACGCGTTTTGAACGGAAATTCAAGGTTTTAGGAAAAAATTACTTAGCCGATTTTGGGCAAAACGCGCCGTTTTTCAATGTTTATTTTTTTTCCCGTTGAACACCAACGTTTGTCCAAATGTTTGTTTTTGACCCGAGCTCAGTATTTCGGGTCTTTCTCCCTGAAGATGATATTTTTTTAAACTCGGACGACGATATTCGTGATCAGTACACTTTGCTCTATCAAAATATATCTATTTGAATTAAAAATAAAAATGCGTGCTAACTTTGAATTACGCGCAACTTAATACATGACGTTCTCTATGTTGAATTTCGCTTATCTTCGTCATATTTCTAACCAGTGTACCCTAAAAGATCTTTTTCCAGAATGAAACAATCCACATTATTCAACGTACCACAGTGTATTTATCCACTCTGTTGTGAAACGTAAAGTGGCAAAAGTGGATATTGTTATTCCATGAATTTGCTGTCTCTCAATCACGGATTTAACACTTTAAGTTCTGAGGATTGAAAGCGTTCTCCTCTTTCCTGTTTTTGCGTATAGAAAGAGAATAGAGAACGAGCCATTGGTTACGTTTTATATGGAAGGAAAAATATTTGCACATATGTTGAACTTTTTCTACTGTATAACCTGATAAGAGATATTACTACTCGCTTCGGTCAGTTTATCTCTTGGTCAAAATAGACGCCAAAAGAAATTGACGCACAATCTGAAGCATCTTCTGTTCGTACTGTAGACACGCAAGATACTGTTATCGTAGATTAGGGGAACAGTTTTGATTATGAACAGTACAAGGAAGTTGACTCTGTTGCAAAATTCGATACGGTATTTTGTTTCTTTGAGCATCTAAATCCCATGTACTGTCATTTTTGACTTTTATAGACGGACGATGAAAATGACGGCCTAATTCAACAGTTTTGTGGACGCCAATTTTCATGGGTAGACGTTCATCGAGCGATCACGCTTTGGTGCAAGAAGAAAGGCTTCCAGAACTCGAAGCTCATACGTATTGTGCCTTAAAACATCGCATCCACCACGCAATTTCACATTCAGCTTTAAACAAGGTCGGACAAAACGTTTTTTGTTTTATAAAACGCGAATAAAAAGACCTTTACAAAGAACACCTAAGCAAACATCAATCTCGGCGACATATAAAATGAATGGCAGAAAGCGATCGATCAACAACGAAAATACTCCTTCGGCAGTACGTAAGCTTTGACTTTACACAAATCTTTTACATTTTCATTTTTATTTTTAGTCGAGTCAAGCAGTAAAACGAAAAATGTCTCGGCTGTTGTTTTCTGCAAGGACTGATGTTCTTAGCAGTTTATAAAATTCAAATTATTCCACTTGACGTACAATCATTAAATGAACAGCATTTCTACAGTCATTGTATTCTCTTTTTGCCATTTCGCTTGCTTTCATCCTGGAATGTAGTTTGATAATTTATTTTTACTGCAGTAACATTTTTGTTAAGAAAATAAAACACACTACTGTTACAATTTGATATTCTCCGAAGAACTTCAATATTTCAAACATTTTCTTCTTAACTCAGAAACCACCATGTATCCCGACAAAAACACTAGTATGTCCTACAATCTGTATTAGAATCCAATCCCATGGCTTCTGAACTGTTGCTGCTTCATTAACCAATCATGGGCTAACTAATCAAGCTAGCCATACCACTATCATTACTCTCTCAGTTAATATGGAAAAGCCTCAATGTCGACAGGCAACACAGGTAATATGTTATTTCTTTTAGTCAATGAGAGTGCAAGTTTTTGGTGACCTCGTGTAAAATAAAGATAAAAAGATAAATTGTCGGATTTGAAGCTCATTTCACGAAGAAACTTAAGTTAAGGTGACTTATGTCATAAAAATGACTTAAGTCAAATTTAAGTTCGACTTAAGTCATATCTTAAATTAAGTTTTCGCGTGAAACGAGCCCCTGATTGGTTCAGTCTTCGTTTTCACCAATCAGATCGGACAATTTATCTTTTTTATTTACCTTTTTGTCTTTACTTTACACGGAGTCGCTTTCAGTTAAGATACGCCAGGACTAACGAAGGAACGTTTTTAAGTGTCTCCTTGCTTTTCCAACGAACCATAGCGGGTTATAGGTTATCGATGATGCTAATTCCGAAGATGAATATGAGAGCTGCTCTTAGGGCTCCGAAGACCCGGTATTCTGGAAAACCAATTGTTCAGAAACTCTGAAAAACAACCACAACTTTTCTTAATGAAACATGCTTGTAGCCCGCACATTTCTGATTAAAATGAGACCTCTCGCAGCTCTACATGACCTTTCTTTGTAAAGTTACAGAATTTACAAGGAAAGCCCTAAATATTCATTGTCAACTCAAAGCTACAGAAATAAGAAATTAATTTAGGGCTGTCGTTGTAAACTCTATAACTTTGCAAAGAAAGGTCATGTAGAGTTGGAAGAGGTCTCATTTTAATCAGAAATGTGCGGGCTATAAGCATGGTTCATTAAGAAAAGTTGTGGTTGTTTTTCAGAGTTTCTGAACAATTGATTTTCCAGAAAACCGGGTCTTCGAAGCCCTAAGAGCAGCTCTCATATTCATATTCGATTCGGAATCAGCATCATCGATAATCTATAACCCACTATGTTTCGTTAATAAAGCGAGGGGCAAAAACATAAAAAGTCACAGTAAAAACGTGTCATCATGAAACTAATGTCACGTTTTAATTGTGACTTTATATATATTTTGTTAACGTTTCTTCTGTAGCTATGTCACATCCTAATGACAACTAAAAACGGATTTTCCGTGACAAGGTAAATTTGAAAACGAAACGCCCGTGGTTTTTTCACCTACTTTTCTCTGAACCACATACAAACGTTCGTCGATCATTGAGTAAGAAGGCCCGTGAAGTATGTAATCATGGGCTTTTCAACCTGGAAGTTCTCAGTCAGATCTGTAATTTTTCCGTGAAAATATGGATTAGAGTGCGTGAAAAATTACAGATCTGACTAACAACTTCCAGGTTGAAAAGCCTATGATTACATACTTCACGGACCTTCTTACTCAATGATCGACGAACCTTTATATGTGGTTCAGAGAAAAGTAGGTGAAAAAACCACGGGCGTTTCGTTTTTCAAATGTACAGTAATCGTATATTTTTCCTGTTGATTGCTGCATTCCTTTTTGCTACATTTTGCAGAAAGGTGGTGAACATTACAAGATACTACATAGCCGGAATGAATGGTACTGTTCACCGGAGCAGACAACTTTTTTTTCTGTATTGGAAGAACATCTTACATGGCTATCATTTAGTCCTTTCAGACAGTGTTGGCGACAGCTAGATCCAGTTTTGACCTCAGAGCAAACGTAAAAGTTGTTTCGTATTCTAAAGAAGTCACTTCTTCAACGTAGTTCATAAAATAACGAACGCAGAACAACAACGCTGAAGAAGAAAGTAAAACTCGTCGTTATTGATATTATTGATAACGGTTAATGACTCTTCATGGCTAAAGGTTTTTATCTGACACAAAGGAAAATGGCCTTTATGCAATTTATTAAGTAAAGTGACATTCTAGTATTTGCTTAATACCATAAACTAACTCGTTTGTCTGGCGGTCGGGCAAACAGACAGTTGTACCTCTAAGACTAAGACTGTTTATTCACGAAAAGTGAGAGAAACAGACAGTTGTACTTACAATTGTTACAGTTGTGTGATAAAAGGGATTAAGCCAATAAGATTAATCATCATGGCGAAATTAGTCCTGATCAGAAAAACGCGAAGCATAAATTTGAAAAGTGAAGTGGTCTGTAAAGTGGTCTTCTTCATTTTCGAAGTGAAAAACAGAGCAGGAAACGACTTTTACAAAGTGGAAGATCGCTTTGCTTTCGCAGAGACCACCAACCATTAGAAACACTGTCTAGCATTGTGATGACGCTGAAAATTTGTGTTTTGAAACGGGAAAAATGTGACTGCAAAAGTTGACGGCAAAAACGTTGAAAATAATATAACGTTTTTTTCCGTATGTCACGATAAAGCCATTCCATTCAACGTTAAAAAAGTTGAAGCGAACGGTAAAAGTGTGACATCCCGAAAAAGCAACATTTTTAATGTGACTTTGCCACGGATTTTACGTGACTTTTTTTTACAGTGCAGCGCAACACGAAAACCGTGACAGCAAGAGATGACAGTAAAAACGTTTAAAGTTAACGTTTTCTGCTAATTTCACGGTGAAGCCGTTCCATTCAGCATTAAATGAAAAATTAAAATCCGTGTGACGTTTTTTGGCAGTGCACTTTCAAACAAAAAAGAACAATATTTTTCTTGCATTGTGACATATCAGGCCCCTGTTTCTTAAAAAAACTTAAGTAGAAAATTTGACTTAAGTCAAACTTAAGTCCAAAAAAGTCTTTGTCTTTTTTGACTTAAGATTTTCTACTTAAGCTTTTTTAAGAAACAGACCCCAGAAAAAGTTTCTGACTATATGCACCAATTAAATTCCATCCTTGTACCTCTATTCTGTTCTCGCTCAAATCAAACTTATTGAATTCTGAGTCGGTAGCCCCTCTAGTATATTAGATTAATTAAGTAATTTATTCAGTTATAAAAATTTAATCAAATTCAGTGTTATTCGATAGTTCACTCTCAGAGTTTCTACCAAAGCAATGAAAGGATAAGCTAGTACTAAACTGTGTCCTAGTATTTAGTCCAAGCACATCTTAACCAAAGCTTTTTCAGTTTCTTTCAAATTCTGTCGGCGGCCATTTTCAGCAGGTAACTTCTAACAACAGCCATAAATGACGAAGCGTTTCGAAAAAAAACAATACAAATAAGAATAGTAATTTCTTGACAAATCGTTTTTTTCCCTACTCTTGCACTGAAAGAGGCAGGTTCTGATCTCTCTCATTCGCAAATAAAAATATTTTGCAGAGAACCTCAAAAGCTTCGGATAAGGTAAGAAGGACAAAGACGTTAAGAAACAGGGTAAAATCCGTGAAAAAGGTTTCGTTTCGAGTTAGTTTAAACTAGATGTATTTACTGTAGTATCCTCAGTCTAAAAATTATCTGAAAACTCAAAAACTTCAATCATCTATCTCCTCATGCATGTAAACAATGAGATAATAGAAATTACGTTCAATCGATGCTTAAAACACGTTTTATATCGGTTTAAACGATATTCGAAAACCCTTTTTAACGATCATTGAACGCTTTTGTATTGTTTTGTCATTTATACGTGTTTTGACAGCGTTTCAAACGAAAACAGTCCCACACTTGATTTAACTTTGATTTAAACGTTTTATTACCGTTGTCTAAGAATGATAGGTGAGGTTATTACTTAGCGGTCTTCCACTTTCACATCATCTACTGTTTTTATCTGCGTTTAAAAGGTGTGCGATCTTAGAATTGTCAAATTACGCTTCGTACTCTTTTGTTTATTCTGACAGCTTTAGGGACTTGTTAAGACAGAGGTGAGTGCAAGAACGGATTAGTTTGTTGTCGATTGATGAGAAATCCGGTATTGAACGATACTAAGAACGATATTCTATTAGATAGTTGTATAAAAAAAAGTGAGTGCCACTGTGAATGAATAATCAATCTTATCTGCGTTTGTCTTCCACCAGTTAAAAGAACAAATTCTTGATGGTTGATTGCTTTCATGCGATTTTTTTTCCTGTGATTTCAGCTAAACGATTGACTATGAAATCGATGTGGGTCTCAAACGTTGGTGTTCAACGAAGAAAAATTGACGGTAAGTAAACACAATGTTTTATATACTATATTGAAACATTTGTGTTAGCAAATCATTTCATACAAAAGTTATTTGTAATAATATTCATAGAGAAAAAGGTTTTATTTTGCTTTTTTATTTTCTGTTATAGGATAAAAGCAGGAGCGTTTCTCTCCTTTGTTACTAGCTAGTTGAATATTCGAGCTTCATTACAGCAGCGAATCAGTTACTAGCGATACAAATCATCGAGTATTAGTATTGAGCAAAATGAGTGGATATATATATACATATATTACTAGACTAGACCAATGCATACAGCAATACAAATACTAGTCACAAAAATTTGATGACATTTTAATGAATATACATTAATTTCATTTTTTTCAGTTATCCTTTATAGTACAAATAATGTTGCATTATATATTAATATTCATTTATAACTTTTTAAATGCTTTTTTACTGTGAGACTTGAGCATCCTCTCAATGCAAAAGATGAGAACCCAGCGCTTTGACGTTTCTTGGATTAATTTTATTGGTGTATTTTTTTAGATGAAATTTACCAGTTGTTTGATTTAAATAATTTTTCATTACTATTACCTCATAACAGATATTCAAAATGACAACAGAAGCCCTTCAATCAAATATTGATGATCAAGAAGTGAAAAGTGAAGAACCGGTTACATCAACAGCAACAACAACAACGACAGAAGATGCATTACCACAAAACGGCTTTTCAACGACTAATAATAATTCTAATGACTTGACTAGCGTCGATACAACGAGAGCACAATCGCCACCAGTGCATCAGTCACCATCAGAAACACTAGTTAATAAAAATGATTTGGAACCCGAAGCTTTGAGGAAAATCTTCATTGGTGGTTTGAGTTATAAAACTGATGATGAACAGTTTCGCGAGCATTTCGCGAAGTATGGTGATATCTTGGATTGTATCATTATGCGCGACAGAGAGGGCAGAAGCAGAGGTATACAAAAATTTCGCCGATAGATCTTTTTCACTAGCTGTTTTATTTTTGTTTAATAGGCTTTGGTTTTGTTACATATTCAACGTCGGCAATGATCGATAATTTGATGGCAAACAGACCGCATGTATTGGATGGGCGTGAAATTGAACCAAAAAGAGCTGTACCAAGGGAAGAAACAAGCAAACCAGAAAGTGCACTAACAGCAAAAAGTAAGATTGTCTTGGCTCTTAGGGATTCCTTGATGTTGTCATAGTTCTTTGTGTTTATTTCTAAAGAATTGTTCGTTGGTGGAATTCGAGATGGAATAAATGAAACGGATTTAAGTGCGTATTTTACAAAATATGGAAATGTTATTGATTCTGTTGTTATGAAAGACGCGATGGGCAAACAAAGAGGATTTGGCTTTGTTGAATTTGACGAGTAAGTTATCACCATGTAAAGTTTTTGTTTATTTATTTCTGATAAAATATCGTTGATCGAGAAGAAAATAAGAAGAATTCTATCTGTTTTAGTTATGATCCGGTAGATAAAGTTGTTTTGGAAAAACATCATGTTATTAATGGCCAAGTAATCAATGTCGAAAAGGCATTACCCAAAGATCAAACGGGCAAGGGTAGTAGAGGAATGGGAGGAAACCGAAATCGTGGTGGTCCCAATCGCTCTAATTATGGAAACAACGACAGTTACGGTCGAAATACTCGAAATTCATTTGGTGGTGGATATGGTAATCATCAAAATAACAACATGATGGATAGAGGAGGAAATTTTGGCAATCCAAATATGAATAATTTTGGAGGAAATCAACAAGCACCTATCGGTGGCTATGATACTGGTAAGAATATTGTTTAGTCAATAGGATTTAGTTTTTGCTTAATGTTTTTCGAGTCAAATTTTAAGGTTTTCCCAATTAGTGTAGTGACCATTACGTTGAAGTCCAGAGTATCGCTAAGAAACGTTCAAAATATGCCAGATTTTAATCTGAGTAGTTCCACGATGGATTGTTTATCAATCAGAGTATTCTAAATGTTTGTGTTAAAAAAACTTTCATTTTTACACTCACGATAACTAAATATTTTTCTGATTTAGGATTTAGCGCCAGTTTTGGTGCTTTTGGGCAACCGCCAACAGTGGGAATGAATAATACGGGAGATGGTGGCTTTGGTCAACACTATCAAAATGACATGTCTAGCGGACCAAGTAAGTTACACTTCTAGTTCAACATGTCGCTATCATATTTTTTCAATCAATCTTAGCTTACACATACTAATTCATTGTATATTCGAATATTTTAGTGAGAAGAGGAGGTCCAGGTGGAAATCGAGGGTCTCCGTATGGTGGTCCAAATCGTGGTGGTGGCCGAGGACGTGGTGGTCGTTAAATTCGCAATATGTAAATAATCGCACATAGAACCTCATGAAATTTGAACTAGTTTTTTTTCTCATTTTATGAGTTTTGTTCTTCGGGTTTTTTTTGTCAATCTTTGATAAATGGAAACCTTTTTATAGTTGGGTGAGGTTTCCATTTCATGACTGATTGTGGGAAATCTAAAGTCATTTCTTCTGACTATTATGTTGTTGTTGTTTTTATTGTATCCTGTCTTGTTATTAAGCCTAGTTTGCTAATTCATTTTGTTGCTTTTGTGTTCATTTTCTCTTCTTTATCTGTTCTCATAAAAAAACGATTAAACAATGGGTTTGTATTATTTGCAACATAATAAACTACAACAAACAACCAAATTAAAAGCGTACGATTGGTTGCTTGACTTTTGCAATGCGCAACGTTAAATACTGTACTTTTTTTTGCAGTTATTTTATCTCTAAAGCTAGTAAAATATCTAAATAATATAATATAATATAGGTTGGTTCAGATTTTGTTAACTGATATACTCCTAATTTGAGCTTTTCGAAATGCCCAGTGACGATCCTAAAGTTAATGTGTTTCAAGAAAAGTTTAGATTTATTTAACGAGATAATTATGCTTATAAACGTGATTATGAGAGGGGTAGAGACGAGAGTTTTACTGATAAATTAAAATAGCATTAGAGGTTTTGTATAAGTTACACATGTGATGAGAGTCATATATAGTATTATATTTACCAGAGAATAACTAAATAAATACTATTATAATATTAATCTTATATATCTTACTTTAGAAAGTTTGAGTTGTCTAACATTTCCTGTTCTATTGCGCTGTTATATCTTGGTAGTTGGTGAGCATAGACGTCTGAGCTGAAGAAACATGATCAGCGGCACAGAATTGTAAAATTTGTTTTACGCCTTCAATAGCAGTGCGTGAGATGTAAACTGAAATTTTTTTTTAATATACTTTAAAAAAAGTCAAAAATTTTGTTTAATCACCGTTTTTTTGTGTAAAGTAGATTGACAACACTAAAATCTTTTAATATTTTCCGGTTTTTACGCACTCATATCAAAAAAATCATCTTTCTGTCGGCCATAAATTTTGATTGAATAACCTAATTTCAATTTGATATGAGAGATATACTTATTAATATGCTAGAACTCTTTTATGAGTCAAGACAATTTTTTTCCTTACACTGGAAACTATGCAGGTAATTTTTTAAAAAGTTTTCAAACCATTGTTTTATTTCTTCGTCATTTGTGTCTGTGATTTTTTTCATTTCTTCAGATAATTAAACAAACTGTCTGTATTTTTCTAGCAATCTGCATTTCTCACTATATAATTAATAGCTTTCTTCAGAATATATAGTTTGATCTTCTTCCATATAAATATTTTATAGAAAAACTATTGGAATAGTCTCGCACTTTTCCTCATACACATTGAGCACAATTTATTATATATGATTTAACGCGAGAAAGGAGAAAAATATATTTCAGAGCGTATACGATTACTAATCTCATGTTAATAATGCCTCCCTAATTCTCAAAAATAGAAGAGTAATGTGTTATAACTTTGTCGATTGTAATAAAGATTGTCGTGTAGTTAATTAGTTAGAGTTAACGCTTACTCTAAGACTGAATCAAGAATCTCTGGTGTTCTAATTTTGGTAGGAAAATTATTGTTTTTAGACTTCTTTCTGTCTTATTACTGCTGGTTTTCAAATTTTGAACACAGACATAATCAGACAAAAAAGGTAAAACTTTTCGTATAAAAAAATAACACGTTCTAATTTTTTTGAATTCTTTTTCTAATTTTCACCTTTTGAAATCTAACACTCCTGTGACTGATGGAAGCAATGAAAAGCAATTTTATGAGAATTATCTTAATTTAATCTATTTAAACTGTTCATATGCACTTTACACGTTTCATTATCTTAATCGTTGACGAGTGAAGCTTTTCTAACCGGTTTTACAATTAAGTTTTCAGTAATGATCAAGTATCATTTTTTATTTAAAGTCTTAATCTTTTTAGAAGCCGTTTCTAAAATGCTTTTTATTATTATTTGTTTTCTAAATATTATAGAAGAATAATTGAAACTACATTTAAAAATGAAAAACAAACAAACAACCATAAAGAAGCCGTCGTGTTTTTATACATTTCACTGTTATGGGACCTCGCGAAATGATATTTGAGACACAAGCAATTCAGTACGCATACATATTTTTGAGAAAACGTGCAACAATGAGAAAAATGAGAATGACAATGGATGAGTGAACATGTGTGTGGGCGAGGGAAGAACTAGACAATGAGAGGGTGAAAAACGAGAGGGAAAGCGAAGGATACGTAAACAAGGTCCCATAAACATTATTGTTTTCTTCTACACAAAAAACGCCATTCACTATGTTACAATCGATGTCACGCAAACTTAATAAATACACAAATACACAGCTTCAATTTTTCGATAAAAAAACAATACCTTGTCAAACTATAAACTCAAGCTGATATTTACAAAAAAATATTTTGATTTTCGCATAGTTGTAGAAAAAAAAAACGATTACGGTATGTTTTGGCCCAATGCTAAACGATTTCTATGTACACTTAAAAGCGGGATTAATATTGAAGACAAAGAAGAAGCAGGATAAAATAATTTGAAGAATAAATGAAAAACACACTATCTATGAACAACATTAATCAAATTTGTATTGTAAACGATAAATATTTACGCCATCGTCATTGAGGACTTTTGTTAGTACATGGATCCGATCGAATTTTTTTACCAGAATGATATTTATTGTTCAAACTGTTGTTTCCGTTCAATTTTATATCTGACTTTTCGCGTATAATTAGAATATTCATTTAAAATAGATGTAATTCAATTGAGTATTGATGTTCGTTTAACACAAAACTTACTTTTCCTAAAAAAAAGATCAGAAATATTTGTTTTATCTATGCTAACCTGTACATCCACGATTCTTTAAAAAAGTAAAACCAATAGCTGGAATTAACGCAAACTGAATCAATAGGAAATGGAAAGCTGTATGCTAAATTATATAACTGTCTCAATTCTAAGACAAAATTCAGAGTAAAAAAACATGTAGTCGATGTGCCACTTTTTTAATATATAATAGCTAATTTAACGATGTGTCTAATAAACGTGTTCAAGATACTGTAAATAACTTCAAACTAATAAAACTCAGGAAGTTATCCTTAGAATTAATTCCTGCCTGTTATAATCGTAAGTAAGAGTGCGTCAGCGAAACACATGTTTGGATTTAATTGCTGCAAACAATCAGGATAACAAATTTGAGTCTTTTATGCTCATGATATTTAAGAGAAACTTTTCTTTAATTTTACTTACCACTTTAAATTGATTGTGATGTTTCATTATGTGGAAGAGTGGATAAAAAATCTTCTACTATTTTAACCTAACTACCAATAATGGAGCCCAAAACCTCATCCATACCATAAATCATTTAGTTAATAACTGGATCACATGTTTTCTTAAATTTGCCTAGTACCATTACTATAGTCCTAATCTTGTAACGCGGTACAGCTGTACCGGACTATTCTCTTCCACTCGCCTCTTTCTCTTAACTATTTCGACTACTACATAACTGCTCCTCTAAGCATAGAGTTTTGTCTCGCTTTTTATTACTCAAAAAAAAAAAGAAAAAAATATATATAGACGCAACAATTGTTCAGCTTCTTTTTTTTTCTTCTATTTTCTTTTCTTTGTCTCACTCAATAGTTTTCTCTGTGTGTTTAATGAATGTACTTATATTTTTGTAAAAATTATCAATCTCTATCGTGTCGGCGGGCGACCATCATAAACTAGTTTTCGTGTATGCGTGTTGAACATAAAAAATAAATATATAATAAACAGCAGAAAAAAAAGAATGTATCGTTGATATATGCACTTATCATAGCGACCGAGAAAGAAAAAAAATGAGGGTCTATCGTTCAAAAGCTTATTTAAGTAGAAGAAAAGAAAATATAAACCGATTGTTAAAAGTAAACGAAGAAATCCACTAAGATAGATTTTTTTCTCCTTTTTTCTATCCATATTTTGAACCATATAACCCTTCTGTTCTGTCCACGTAACCGGTTTTCGATTATCAAATATGACTATCGGTATGATGATGATAGACTACATAATCAAGAACGAACAAACAAAATGAACAACATAATGATGGATCCCCTCCAAAAAAAAAGAAAACTAAAAGGAAAGAAAAGAAAATCATATAAAAACTGTACAAGTATACGATTACTACTGCACAAGACATGGTCAACTTAAATTTGATTGAACATCAACAGGTCAATGTAGACGTCTAGACATTGTTTCTCTTCTTCTCTTAAACCTATTTAGTGAGAGAAGAGGGAGAGAACATTACAAACCTCATGCCTTGGAAAATGAATGTGCATAAAAAAACACAAAACAATCACACAATCATTAGTCTATTGAGACGAGAGTCAAGAAGTGAATAAGTTTAGAGATGTATGCGGGTGATGACAATAAAAGAAACATATCTAATGGAAGCGCAAAAAATAACAAAAATCATAAATGAAAATATATTCTCAATAGTAATTGGTTTAGACTAAATGAGTGTAATTTGAATGGCATGGGGTGAAATATGACATACGCAAGGATGGTTTTATTAACTGGACTGAACTAAGATTACATTCACCAGAGGATAATCATTCGAATATTGAAATGCTATAGCGAAAATTCAGAAGCGCGAAGTTAAAATATTTTTTTGCTAATTTAGCTCATTGCGACCGGTACACATACACATTTTTTGTGAAGTCAATACGTTCAGTTATGTTCACAGAATACACATAAATATGGTATTAAAATGGACGGTAGGACCTTTGTTTCCATAAATTGCGAAAGCTTCATGTTAATTTGTGTAACTAATACACCAACCTACACTCTAATCATCTCATACCAAAAACATCAAGAAGGTCATCTTCGAGAAAAATTTCAGGTCTCAATGAGTTAAAACAGTAGGACGCTCACGTTCCAGTCCTGACTTTGATTCAGTAAAGGACACGACATCCGTACAACTACAAAAATCTAGTATTTCATATTCAAAACGGAAAAATTTCGTATTTCGATTCAGTAAGAACGACTTCCAAGAAATAGTTTTTATCAAATTCTAATCAATCTGCAACAATGATATATACCTGAAAACCAGCACGCGATGGACAATTTTGGCTAGACACGTGGACATTTGCTATAAAAGCATTACAGAAGACAGAAAAGACACTTTTTGTAGGTTTTATAATGCGCTCTATCCGATGATTTTAGCAAACTACGAAATGTATTTGTTAGGGTTTTCTGGAAATTCGGACTCTCTGCTAGATCCTGTACATAAAATATGTCCATACTGTTCGACATATATATTTTCTGTAGCTTTTCGGATGAGCTAATTTACTTTATGATAGGATCAGAAATTTCCCAAACTTCCTAGTGAGTTTTCTGGAAAACTTAAGTTTTTACAAAACGCTGGAAAATAAAAAATCGTGTATGTACAGGTTTTTCAAAGTTCTTTTTTCAATGCTGTAATCAATAAAATTCTCCAAACTCCTAATTAGTACCACCACCCCTTGGTTTTTGGATGTTGTAAACCCAATCACTAACACTGACGGAGTTTCACTGCATTTCTTGTTTTTCCTGTTTTTTTCACAATTAACGATGAACTTAAAATTTTAATTTTCTTTTTCTTGATTTGTTTATTAGGATTCGAATTTATTCTTCTGCTTGTATCACGTTTTGGAACAATGTATCGTCTTCGTTGGCAGATGTAAGGACGGTTTTTTCTTTTGATTTACTTCTTTTTTTTGTACATGAACTTTGTACAATATAATTTATTACAGGATCACTTTGTATAAACAATCGATTGAAAACATCAATTATATTCTCTAAATGTTCATACTTCCTCCACAAGAACTCTTGAAAGTTTCGCACATCTTTGTTGGCACTCTCCAGCGCTTCTTCATTTAATTCACCAAGACCTACACGATTATTTCTATAAATTAATTCAGCTGAATGGAATATAAGACTATGCACCGTCATAGAATATTCGATCTAATTGAATTCTTTCTCTATAAATGGCAATAGAAATAAAAAAAGTTATACCATTAAATAGCGCATATGCCAATGTATATTTGGCACTATTTGAATCTCAAAAAAACACACTTCCATTTTTCACCTAATGTCCACGTGGTTGTCCGCTTTGCAGCAAATATCATGAGTTGTGTATTTCAAGATCGCTGCACAGATGAAAAAATGTCTTATAAGATCGATCTTGCATAATCTTGTGGCATCTTATTATCACTGGTTTTTGTAACATCTGACCGCTGTATAAAAACTAATAAGATCTTGCGAGATCATACGATAACAAGTCGTATGATGCTGTGAGGTTATGGATCCCTGGTGTAGCATTTTTAAATTTCTTGCCATAAGATCTCACAATATTGTATAAAAATGTATGAAATCTTGTTATTTATTCTTACAAGAACTTGTAAGATCTTTTAAGAAGTGGTGATTCATCATACAGTATGAATTTTGCTACGATAGATGCAGCATTGTTCTTGTGGATAAACTTTAAAATTTTCGTTTTTTTCAGCAGCACACATTAGCCGAGTACAAGAGTCAATGTATAGAATATAACTAAACACGATCCTAGCCCAGCAGAATTATACCTATGCTACTATGCATTTCCGCTTAGCGTTTGTAACGTTCTTGTATATAAAAGTTACAGACAATCGGCGGCATGAAATCCTTCAAGTCTTTCATCTACGGCTCAGCTACCATCTCTAGTTGCTGGTCGATTAAGATGGTTGAAAAACGAAAGTAAGTAAGTAGTTTCACTGTGATAGTAAACGCAAAAACCTAGACGACTTTCAACATTGAGCGAGACTTATGGAAAGAGTTTAAGAAAATTTTGAAAACTAATACTACTTTTCTATGGTTTAGTTATCTTTTGTTTTGTTCAAAAAAATTTTCAAAAAAAGTCTTCCAAACTTTTGACAATACGTCTCGTCAAAAGTCTATGCTGAATACAGAGAAGCACTTTTCCTTAACCGTTAAAGTGCAACCGCAGAGTCTACCTAAGCAAAAAGGTTTTTGGAGTTAGCTTCATCTAGGTAAAAGGGACACATTTGGAACACACTCATTTCGATTTTACCTAGATGAAACTAGCTCCAAAAATTATTTTTTGCTTGAGTACGTACTCAAATTTTAGTTTTGTTTCCACGTTGCTATGATATTGAGTTGTACTACTTAATATCTTAAAGATTTTCACCTATCGTTTTCTCACAACGTAACTTTATCAATCATTTAGCCATGTTTTTAGCGTTCTCTCTCGATCACTTACTCTATTGGTTGGACTTTAGCCACATCTTACGATCTGTCAATTTCGACGATCACTTAAAATCCACGCGCGCAGCAGGGCACAAAAACAAAATAAATACGCGAAGAACATGAGATATATATGATCCGACTTTTAGGATGCAAAAGATTACTTTTCAAGTTTTTGTAGTCATCATAAATGTTGATGATACTTAATGCTCTTATATTTTTGTACAATCGAAAAGTAGAATATAATAAAGCGTCATAAGGTCATTTAATTTCCTATATTTCAAGATAATTCAGTTAATACAGAAGAATGCTTGAAGTAGAAATAACTCAACAACGCTCCATTCATACAACTAAATGGGAGATTGTACTGGGTGAGTGTGAATCAACGATGTAATGAATAAATTGTTTTCATATTTTCGCTTTTATTTATCAGGTATGAATGTTTATCAGGTCATTAAATTGCTGAAGTTGAACGATGATCAAGTCAAATCAGTAACATTAGTTTACAATGATAAAGTAGGCTTAGTTTTTTGATTGTTATATAGTCTATTCTGCACTATATTCTAAGAAAGCCACAGAAAGTTTCTATTAGAAACACCGAATTATCAAAGCTTAGCTTGTTCCGAAATTTTATCATAAAGCATTATTATGTATAAGAAGATGTCATGACTATTTCTCATGCGACTGTTTATTATTATCTTTAGGATCCATTGAGTGCTGATTATACACTGAATTTATCCAACGATAGTATCCTGCTACATTTTGACTCTGTTACTCAACGTCTTAAAGTAAATAAACAAATAAAAATATGATTGTTTGAATTTAAATCTAATCTATTTAATATCTATTATAGTTGATTGAATTATATGACTTGAAAAAAGTTAAATTGAAATATTTGTAAGTATAGTTTTTCATCTATCAACATCTCATGGAATGAAAGTTGAGTTTTTGTGCATTCCTCTTTCGTTGACAATATTGAGAAAGTTTTTCACGATCATAGAAAGTTTTAGTAAACATTCACTGACGATACGATAACAGTGAAATCTAAGCTTCCATACCAGAGGTGCAGAATCTACCTGTGAGATCAGGAAATTTCCCCCGACGGTAAAAGATTATAATAAAATTTCCGGCATGAAACAAAAGAAAAAACAAAACAATGCGATTTTATTGTTGCTAAAACTACTGTTTCTGTTCAATTACACATGTTTGGTTCTGGTATTTTCTTGACGTAAACGTTTTCATACAATTGAGAATAGTTAGTTTTTGAAAAAACATAAAAAAGGAGATAGTCGTTAAAGGCTAACATAATTCTCTGTTTTTCCGAAACCTTAAAAAATTGGGGGGGGGGGGGGGGGGGGGGGGGGGGGGGGGGGGGGGGGGGGGGGGGGGGGGGGGGGGGGGGGGGGGGGGGGGGGGGGGGGGGGGGGGGGGGGGGGGGGGGGGGGGGGGGGG
>CAJNOQ010001765.1:0-10812 GCA_905250885.1 Didymodactylos carnosus | reverse complement strand
CGTTTTAAAAAAAATTTCAAAATTTTTTTTTTTAAAAAAAAAAAAAAACCCCAACCCGGTAAACCGGAAACAAAATTCCCTTTTTTTCCCAACCCTAAAAAAATTCCCCCCCCCCCCCCCGCCCCCCAAAAATTTTTTAGTAGATTCTGCACCTCTGTTCCATACACTCTCAATTTTGTAGAAAACTTATTTTTCGTCGAAACTCATTTTTCGTGTTTCTATTTTCTTCTGAAACAATTTTTGAAATTCACTTTTAATACATGCCACTGAAGTGTCTAATGCAGAAATTCGGTTTTATTGTAGTGGTCAATGTTTTAATAGTCCGCAAGTTATCCCTACTATTGATATTGTCAACAATGTTTTTGGTCCTACACGTCCAGGAGGTAAAAACATTTATTGAAGTTCCTTGAATTATTTAGTACATCTATACATTTATTTTTTGTCTATATTTAGATTACAATCGTGAGAGTCAGTCATTTTTGATGCATTTTCCTGGTTTAACATTTTTTTTCAATCAAATTGGACCTCAAGTTGAAGTAAGTATAATATTTGCTCGAATATTCGTGCACGTGTTTTTTAACGAACACTCAAACACACTTTGTTATTATACAATCAAATATCAGTTATAGTTGGTTGCTGATGTTATTAAGTACTTTTAATGTATCTGTGAAACTTGTTTTTCTCTTTTTTTTTGTAGACGAAATCAATGCATGGACTTAGCTCATTACAATTTCCTGATGGCCAATCACCGGTTGTTAGTAAAATCTATATTTATGCTGGAGATGTTCCTCTTGAATTTATGTAAGTTAGTTAAAAGAGCGATTATTGTATTTTATTATTAAATTTTTGTCTTTACATATTTTTAGTGTCCCTCCATTACCCGTTCATTGTTTTAATCGTTCAGTATTTCTTGATAAACTAAGTAATTTAACTGAAAATCAGAAGACCATCGGTATTGCTTGCCGGCTAATTGTAGAAGGTAATACCAAGGACAAAGCGCGAATATTTTGGTGTTTACATGTTTTTTTTCTAGCACATGCTACAAAATCTTACGATGCGGACAACCATATTGATTATCTAGATGCAGCTGTACATTTCGATGACACATGTCAGGTGAGATCTCCTCATATTAATAGCAGAGCTTTCAATAGGTTTCAGTCAAAGTGGGTAAATTCAAGTTTTGACAGATAATTAATATTCAAATAATTATCGGCGGACACTCGCTGGTGGAAAAAGATGAAAAGTTTGTCTGATAGACCCTTATTGGAGATAGTTTAGAGTGAGAAAATCGCCACTCTAATTAGAAGCAACGACCAGTAAGATGAGAGAACACTCTTATGGCTAGTTCATGAAAGAAGCTAAAATGTGAAATAATAGGAGGGTTTGTTCAATTTTACATACATTTTTTTCCTGAGTGATTTATCAGTGATAGTTTGTTCATTTAGGATGTATTATCTGTGATTGGTAGTCCTAACAGTGTATATTATAAAACAGAAGATAAAATAAAAATTCGTAATCCAGCATCAATAAATTCATCTAGTCAAAGAAGTCAAGAAAATTCAGATTATTTTTTTAATTATCTTAATTTTGGATTGGTATGTAATTTTCTTTTTCACGCTTATTTTCTTTCTAGTAAAATGTATACCCTTTTTAGGATATTCTATTTGATGGAATGAACCATACAGTGAAAAAATTTATTTTACATACGAATTTTCCTTGTCATTATTTATTTGACAGGTAAAAATAAATTCTACTTGTAAAACTATAACATCAAATTATTTTTGTTTTTCTAGTTATTTTCCATGTAATTTTGAATTAACTGTTAAAAATTATTCAACGGGAAAGGATCTGACAGTCACACCATCAACACGGGTTTGTAGAATTGATATGTTTGTAAAACAAACTATTTTACATGTAGTATTATTGTGTTTAGTGGCCTGCCATTCAAGAAATATTTGATAATCATTTGAAACCATGTATTTTAAATCGTTCATCATCCATAAATACTACAAATCCATTTGGACCAACATTTTGTCATCTTGTCAACGATATGATATTTGAAGTAATGAATAACGGTTATTGTGCATCGGTTATATTCATTAATCATAAAGACTAATTTTACAGCATACAAATTTTTTATGATATACAGATGAAAAAAAGAATTTTCTATGAAAATTTATACTTTCGGTTACTATTTTTTTGCAATATGTTTATTGTATACTCACTTTACTTTTTTGATGTTTTTGTATATTTTTGCTTATAAACAATGAAAAATTTTAAATTTGATGAAGTTTTTTTTCATTTTGATCGATCAGTATTCTTCATCCTTATATCCTATAAGTTATCTATTTATATGGAAAATTTGTTCTATTAACGTTTCGTTTTAGATCGCATCATTAGTAGAACCAAAAACTAGAAAAAGTGCCCTTATGATAAAATGAATAGTTTAGTAGAAACAGATGGAACAATATTTTTCCCTCATAATAGTTGAAATATAACATAAAACTGCTAATACTGTTACTCACATTGTCTGAATCTGGAACAAAGGTGAAATGTATGTACCGGTTCAAGCGAAAGGTTAAAAAGTTCCAATTGTAATCGATAATTACACCTTTATAATTGTGTATTGATTGAATATTTTAGTTGATCTAAAAAGAATTTATTCAAACATTATAAAAAGTTATTTTTCATGTTCATTTTCATAACACCGTGTATATCATATTGATTTAAGTTTCGCGAAACATTGGAAAAATATAATAAAATGAGAAAATGTCATACATTAAGTATAGAATGAAAAATAGATTAGGTATTAATATAAGCATATTCTTCTTATCTAGATGGTAATTAATGAAATATGAAGGAAAAATAATACGACGTTACCGGTGACTATGTTCAGACATATAACATCATAGTTGCAGATAGATTATAAGATTTATGAAAGTTTTGTATCGTTCTCACATTCTGGGTAGTATCTGCTATAATAAGTAAAGTTTCTGTCTTTTTTTTTCCAGAGAAATGGCACTCAGGCAGATAACTTAATGTTCTCTTTAGTCAAATAGTTATTAAATTAAGATACATTGTGAGTTACTTACAATATTATCTTTGGATATTAGTAACAAATTCTAAAGATTGGTTACCATACACTCAACTTTAGCATATTTTTTCAAACACAGCTTATTTATCTACTCTACATGATCTTTTTTTCTGAAAGTTTTTGTATTTATTACCATTTTTTGTCTTTCAGTGCATATACTAAATTTTCTCTATTTTTATTCACGTTAAAAAGATCGATTGAATAAATGATCATTTCACAATTTAACTCTGTTTTCAAGCAGCATAAATTGGGGATTCGAGACATTTTTTCTTGAAAACATCTTATTAGTACTAATATATTGTGACCAATCATACGATTGCTAAACGTATCATTCGGAACAAACTATTTATATTTATTTAACGGGTTAGGAAGCCTGTGAAGAAGCTTTCAGTTAAAACCACATACTAATTGATTATGTATTTGATGTTCTCAAATACATAGATGATCAGCGATCACAGATCTTCTGATTTTGATAGGAAAATTCTATGCATTGTGCCATAGTGATATAACTCATTATTCGAATGATAGACTTTCCAATAATTCTCTTTAAATTATCTGTATACACAGTCACTTTTATCTGCACGTCACTCAGCTACGATTTTATAGAAGTCAACAGGTAGAGTGTACACTTACTAATCTCAAAAACTAGGTATTTTTCGACCGATTAGATTCATTTTCGTTGTATGTTTTATGCTGTTGTAAATATAATTTAATTTGTTAGAAAAGTACATGAAATAAATGAATACAGAGACAACAAGATACCTGGTATTTAAAAGGGCATAATTAACTATTGTGGTTATAAAAAATGCATTCTAATTCTCTTTTGACTTTCATCTTTTGGATCTAATATTCACTTAGACGATAGATATTAAAAGTTCGTTTTTGTAAAGAATTTTGAGAGTGACGGCTATTGGATTTATAGAATGGTTGTCTGCAAAACAGTAAATTTGACGAGTAATACTACTTTTTTTAAATTAAAAGTCACTTGGTAGACTTCCTTACACCCATTAGTAACAGAATGTTTCATAATACTTTTGTCTTATAGATTATTTTTGTGTTGTTTTGATTCTTATAATATGAGTTCGGAAATTAAATTTACCGAGGATACAATGAAAAATTTTCATATAGCAAAAACATTTAATGTTAATAAAGATCGAATTAATGCCATGAATTTTTCATTAGATGGTGAAACGTTAATTAGTAGTAGTGATGATGATTCAATTGTTGTTTATGATTGCAAAGAAGGAGAGTAGGTTTGAATCTTAATTAGATTTTGTCATTAAATGTTATTAAACGTGTGTTTGTTTCAGTACGAAAAAAACATTATATAGTAAAAAATATGGCGTGGATTTAATTCATTTTATTCATGGAACAGAACAAGTTTTACATAGTTCTACCAAAGTCGATGGTAAATTTAACAAAGTTTTTATACAAATGTATAATCATAAATTTGTATTCTAGATGCTGTCAGACTATTAGCACTTGAAGGAAATCGATATGTCAGATATTTTCCTGGTCACACAAAACGGTAAGACGAAACTGAGTGATACCACATCTTTAAGTCAAACTAGATCTATGATTCATTTGTTTTAGTGTTGTTACACTCACTATTTGTGCAACAGAAGACACATTTCTTACTGGTGCATTAGATAATACATTAAGATTGTGGGATACGAGAGTACCGAATGCCCAAGGAATTCTCACACTTCCAGCGACTAATGGTGTTAGCGGACGACCAATAGCAAATTTTGATCCAGAGGGTAAAAATTAGTTGCTAAAATTTTCTGTCATCTATCATTTCTTTCTCTTTTCTTCAGGAGTGATATTTGCTGTTGGAATCAATTCATCGATGATCAAATTATACGATATAAGACATTTTGATAAAGTATGTATTTTCCTCGAACTCTGTGTTTTTATCCTAATGAAAGATTGTTCGTTCTATTAGGGTCCATTTACAACGTTCCGACCAGTTTTACAACAAGATCCAACAGATCAACAAGAACAATGGACAAATATGAAATTTAGTCCAGATGGAAAAATGATTTCGATCGCAACAAATAGTACAAGTTTACATTTAATTGAAGCATTTCAAGGTTTATCCATTCACAAATTTATGGTAAATATTTCAACAAGTAATAATGGATGAGAAGAATAGTGACTTCTTAGTAGAATAGTGAGTTCTCAGTTGTGGAATTGCATCTAGCAGTTTTCATTGTAAGTGGAAAACTGTGTTCTTGAATAAACATTGTACAACAATAAAAATGAAAAGAATGCAACTGTTCTCTACAGTCTAGCTTGAATTCGTCATTTTATTCTTCCAGTGTACAAACGCTGTTGCTGCTAAAGTTGTCAATTGTTTCTTTTAGGATATAACAAATGATACTCAACAACCATTACAAGCTTGTTTTAGTCCTGATTCAAGTTATATTCTATGTGGTATGTATGTGGAGAGAAAATTAGAAAATTTTATTATATTTTACATTTCTATATTGTATTCTAGCGTCTGGTGATAATCGTATCCTTATTTATAAAGCCGAAACTGGTGAAAAAGTAGCCGAATTACAAACCGATCACACCGGACCAGTTCAATCAATTCAATTCAATCCTGCTTTTTTAATGTTTGCTAGTGCACATACAAATATGGTACGTGAAGGAATAACAAGAATATACCTCTATAATACAATTGTTTACTCTATCTCATTTAGTTGTTTTGGTTGCCTATGATTGATAATGGAATCAACGATGGGTCATAGAAAAACGTTGTGTATTTTTCATCTTTTTTAAATTTGATGTTTATCGTGTATAATTTGTTGTATTACTGAAGTATGTTCATTGTCGAACGGAAACAGCTACATTGTTACACTAAGTTATTTGTTATGATCAAGATTCTTTATACTTTTCTAAGATTTTGTGTTTTGAAAATTGATTTGCTTGCCAATTTATCAATTTTCTCTTTCAGTTTTTCATATAACTTTTTTGTGATCTATAAGTATTTTCTTTTTGTTGGATTATTTTATACTAAATTCCTTCTAGAAAATTAGACAAATGAGAAGGATAACATTGTAAGATTCATTTTTTATGGGTAACGTTTAAATATAATATGAATGCAGTTCAGTTAATGGATAAAATTTTATTCCATATTTTGGTCAATTATTTTTCGATTATTTTCAAGAACTCAATAAGACACTAGTCGACGATCAGTTCCATCTGAAAAGTGAATCAGCTATGCAGTTTTACCAGGCCTGAATCAGGATAAAATCAGCTCCGACAAAACTGATAATATTACTTTCTACAAAAAGTTTTTTTCTTCTCTTTTGCTTTCTACTAATTCAAAACTGAATATCTTTACCATTTCTTTCGGGACTGACTCAAATAATAACATGAGGATTTATTGAGTGCGCTTGATAATAATGGTAGTATTTTCCTACTAATAGTAATACGACTCTTGAATATTGATAATAGTGAAAGTTATCTAAATGTTATCTAAAACTATTCTAAATTTTTCTCAGAGTTTAGAAATCTTTGTTATTTACATAACGCTTTTTCTTCTAATAATTGATTCAGAGCCGAAAAATCTGACCGAAATCTGCTCTGAAATTCAGAGATTTCCTTTTTTCAAAAAATTTAATCCCGACTCCGTCACCAGATTCAAAGCTGAATGAACTGCTCACAATTTTCATCTCTAACTGAGAAGATACATGTTAATGGAAGAAATGAAACCGACGCAATCATATTCGTCGTTTATTCGAAGACTACAGCACCCGGAGATGACAAAGCAAAAATATTTCATGTTTAGATAGCATAAAGGATGGTTGAATAACAAACATAGTTTGCAAACAGCCAACCTTTCTTTACATTCTTCTTTATTAAGCGCAGAGTAGAGAAAGGAAACGAAGAGTACAATCATTCATTGAAAGAATTTGTTTTTGTGTTACAAAACCATGCAGTATCATTCTCCAGTTCAACAAACAACCGTGATTATTCAAACACTAGTCGTTTTAATCATGATATACAAAAAAAAAGAAAAATTTTTAATTATTCTGTTATCAATTGTATTGGTACATTTGGGAGAAAGGCGAGTGGAATTTATTTTACTCTTTGGAAAAAACAATTTTGACCTCGTCGATTGTGGCCGACAATAATCACTTTCTAAAAATAATTTTCTGACTAACTTTTTTGCAAATAATTGGGTTTTCCCAAATTTTCCAAGAAACCAGTGTGTTCTAATATCTACAGGAAAGATGACAAGAAAGCTGTTGATAATTTACGGATCTTTTTAGAGAAGTCTACAGTTATAACTTGGGGTACACAAAGACTTCGCATGGGCTGCTAAGTACTACGTAGTCGATTATTTAGAGTACATGTCTACTGTCAGCAATTCGTTTTAATTTTAAAACGACATTCAATCAAAAAAGTGATGATGGAGAAAAGGGAAAAACAATACCCGTAACAGGTGAAATTAAAAAATGGAACTGTTATCACTGAAACGCCATTGAATAACGAACAAAATTTGTTTACGAAAAATTTCTATTCAATATTTGTTGCAAAACGAGAACTACAACAAAATTATACCGATCTAGTAAAATATTACTACGTTTTTTATCTTTTAGTGCAAAATAGAAAATATGGATGAAATGAAAAAATTTCTCTTATTAATTATGTTGAAAGTTTCTTTCTTGAATGATAAACTGTGTCTGGGATGGCACTGTGGTAGTAAAAAAATGTCTTATGATTATAAAGTCTCATAAATAAAGTACCTGTGCTTGAATACTCACACTTATTTATATCATGTTTTTTGAATGCATTTTAGATTTATACTTCGGGAAGGGCATCGTTTGTCTGACTAACGGTCAATCTTTCCTTAAGTGCATTGCTTTTGGCCAAGGTCCTTCGAAGAAAACTCATATAGAGATCGGGTACGCCTCATTTTAAAGAGCAAATATTTTTCTTTAAATTGATAACCAAGCAAGCGCTGACAGTTTCTCCTATGCCTGCATACATACTTGAAACTGAATACTCACTCGCACGATTCAGTACTTATTTCAACGATTTTGAATACATAAATCTATCAAGATTTGTTTAACTATCAATTGAAAGAAAACTATTTGCTCTCAAAAATGACGCGTCTCAGCTCCGTATGTGCTTTCATCTTCACTCTATAGTACTAAATTGAAAAGTTGCTGCTTCAAAATCCTCGGTTTATAAACCGAGGATTTCGAAGCAGCAACTTTTCAATTTTCGATATCAGAGATTGTGGCCTACATGGAATTGTGCCTGTCCTAAAATTTTCAGCCTTCTGGGTAACCAGATAGATAAACTATCAAATCATCAGTAATCATGGATAATTCATCACGGAGTGCCCTCCACTATTATCTTTGCTATTAAGTCAAACAACAGTTTTTTTCGCACGAAGATTTCAGAATAATAAAACTTTCCATCTTTGATTTAAGTTCATGTGCATCTGCATTGGTTTAATAGTGTACTATAGTACTATAGAGTGAAGATGAAAGCACATACGGAGCTGAGCCGCCTCATTTTTGAGAGCAAATAGTTTCAAGCGGTATTCAGTGAGAGCGGTATTCAGCGTATTCAGAGTATTCAGTTTCAAGTATGTATGCAGGCATAGGAGAAACTGTCAGCGCTTGCTTGGTTATCAATTTAAAGAAAAATATTTGCTCTTTAAAATGAGGCGTACCCGATCTCTATATGAGTTTTCTTCGAAGGACCTTGGCCAAAAGCAATGCACTTAAGGAAAGATTGACCGTTAGTCAGACAAACGATGCCATTCCCGAAGTATAAATCTAAAATGCATTCAAAAAACATGATATAAATAAGTGTGAGTATTCAAGCACAGGTACTTTATTTATGAGACTTGATCTCTAGAGAACCATGCACGTGTAACATAGCATTTTGTAATTTTGAGGTTGCGAGTAGAACGAGCAACCGAAGCTGTATCTGTGATGAAATCTTGCGAGTCATCGGACCATGTTTTGAACAGAAACGCATATTGGATTTTTGATACATTTACGCATTTAGTCTCCTAACCCAAGAGCCACTTTTGGCATTTTAACTCATTCAAAATTAAAACTCAAATAGTGCATCTTGTAGCCCTTGATCATTTCTACAAAACTGCGTACTTACATTGGCAAAGAAGCATCCTCTAGAGTTTGCAGGGTCGAAGTATAGAGTCGACTATATGGTCCAGCTTTGCCGTCAGGACAAACATCCGCAGTAAAGCGACCCATAAGACCCTCTGAAAAATTCTAGTATAGCCTATTCGACTCAGTTTTTGATGCTGAACACGAATTTGGTATCAGATTTTCATTTTGAAAAACATTCGGACAATAATTACCTCTGAAACGTAAAATAGGTGATCAAGGTATTTCACCTGCCAAAACTTTTCCCCAGTCGATTTTTTCCCATCAATCAACGAGGCACTATTTATATTGAAAATAAATTTTTTGCTACGACCGATTACTCGTAAGTTGATAAGTTCTCTGGCGAATCCGCTGTTAAGTAGAAGAAAAAACATGTTCTTCCGGCTACACACCGTTTTTGACAATTTTCTGTCTAACTGGATGGACAAAATCAAAAAAACAACTCTTCCAAAAAGTGGTAGAAACCCCATGGATTCACCCACAATTATTTATTGTGCAACATGAAAAAAAAACTCGCATAGTTTATTTCTCTGACGAGTAAAAATGTTAATGAGCAGCTGTTGGTTGCTCACGACTGGCGTTGTTGATGTTCATGTTAATTGGTCTGCCTGTAAAAGAGAAGAAATGCGTAAGCAACATGTCTAACAAGAATATATTTGGTCTTGAACTGTTGAAAAACTTGAAGACTCTCATCTAAACTCAAAGACAGAGTTGCTAAACAAAATATTCGCGCAAGGTTCATCAATTAGGATTTTGGAAGAGGAAAGGGTTTTTGTTCAAACCTGCGTACTTCGTGAGATGGAGCATTTCTTGGAAATGGGAATTATAGTATTCTGCTTGATCTCTATGTCAGAAAACCATTTGAACATTTCTGCGTATGCCCAGTTGACAACATGAGTGAGAATCTCCTAAACCAACATCATCTCTTGCATCAAAAGTGTTCGAGTACTTCATGAAAAAGTTTTATTCAAAAATATCTTCTATGTAGCAAAGAGTACTTACTTTGGTCGCACTCGCTGAAGCACACTGACCAATTTTTGGTACAGGCACCGGTAGAGAAAAATGGGTTTTTACCTTATAAGTTCAGTTGTTCTGGCAATCGAAGTTGAGCACGAAACATCGATAAAAATTTTGGACTTCATCCAACACGTTCGACGTACCGAGCATTTTCTTTTTTGGTACATGTCGATGGAAATTTTTTTCAACTTTTATTGTATATCCAGCTATTCAGGCTATCCAATTTAAGCAGGGAAGTTGTAGAAAAATTTTGGATTTTGTCTGCGCGTCGAAAAAAATGTTCGCACTCACCTGTCGACCGTTTACTTCTTTGTTCCAAGCGAGATTGAACCACCTCCTTCCTTGGCTTCTTTCTTGGCCTTCTCGGCGGCACGCTTCTCATCCTTGGCTTTCCCGCCTTTCGGTTTGTTCTTTTCTGACTTGGAGTTTGGTTTCGGCTTGAAAGCGTCCTTTGAAGCGTCTTTTGGCGGCATCTTGCTGGTTGACTTGTTGACCTTTGTAGGAAAAAGTTCGATCGATAGAGAGTATGTTTGAGACGGTCGC
>CAJNOQ010001764.1:0-28737 GCA_905250885.1 Didymodactylos carnosus | reverse complement strand
CATGTCGGACCGTAGTAATCTAGACTACTAGACCTTTTTTCGTTTCGTACAAGATGCAAAAGGAGTACCTTCGATTATCAGGAGATGCAATAGGTTGTGTTGATTCCGAATATGTGCTTTGGATAGGGTAATATTGCACGTCTGTACATAGAAATAAGAATATTTGCAGATGTGTCATATTTGACGGTGTTTTTTGTGAATGTTTGTAAGTTAACTTACTCATCGAAGGAGTTCATTACTAGTCGATCATTATATACCATTCGATAGCACTTTTCAAGGACTGCTTACTACTGTTCAAATTCAAAAAAGCTCACTTGTCAATTTTTGCTCAAATTTCCGCCTCAATGCCCACTGTGCGACCAGGTGAACTTAGATGTACAGTAAACTAGAAAAAAAATATAATCGTTTAGATTCATGCTTACATATTCGAATTATCGTCTCGATAGTTTGTACTTGACATTAACAACAACAAAAAAAAAATGTATGAAGCTGTACAGAGAGAAGTGAAAAGAAAAAATATCAAAAAAGAAACTTGAGGTGAATATAAAATAGAAGCAATTAAAAAATAATAATAAAGAATATTATTAGTATTTCTGAAAAGAAAGTATATCCATACCTTAGGCGGTCTCATTGCTAACATTTCCTTGATGAACAATTATCTACCTTTATCTTTGCGCTGAATAATTAAAATAGTTTTCTGTGATCCCCGTCGTTGAAGAATAAATGATTCGCCAAGGAATCTTACTTTCAGTATATCGATCTTCGAGGAATAAGCAAATCTTGACGGAAGAATGGAATAAGAGAAGACAGAGCATAGCACGTTCCAGCAGAGAACGGAAGGAATATTTTTTAGCTTCTACAGAATAGAATGATGGATTTTCGTAATTAACTCTCGAAACAACAGTAAGAAATGTCAACATGAGTTATACACTCATCATTCGACGAACGATAGTTTCATCTTACTGAACCGATTATCACTGAGCGAAAACGCTCTAACAGTAGTCTACATTTTAAAGTAAACAATATTTCACTGATTTAATCAGTTGAAAAAAAGTTGATTTGAAATCTTTATTATGCAACAGAAGTGAATCATGTCAGTTTGTTGATGTGATGATTGAATGTTATTGAATTATACATTTTTGAAGTTGTCGTAATATTAAAAAGTTAATAAAAATCTTCCAGAATCAATTTAATTGACTCTACTATCTGTGTTTTGATATTTTCTAATATTTATTCTTAGATGTTGGACGATGAAAATTCGTCAACAATGGATAAAGGTGACCATGATAGTGCCGATGAACATTATCTATCAGCAAATGAGGGAGAGGTTAATGATAATAATTATGTAGCAAAAATTCGTCATACACTCTCATTAAGTAAAGAAAAAGCGGCACCATTAGCTTCATCATGGACATTTTGGCTTCTCGATAATCAAAAATCCAAAACAATATCAAAAAATGATTATGAAAGTGGATTAAGTCTTATATATACTGTTGCTGCTGTACAAGAATTTTGGTCCGTTTTCAATAACATTCCGGGTAAGCGAATGTATTTTTTTTTCTTACTTAAATTATAGCATCATTTTTTATATTTTGGTTATTTTTCTCTATTGAAGCACCTAGTAAATTATCGAATCGTATTAGTTATCATTTAATGCGTAATAATCGAAAACCGTTATGGGAAGATACTGAAAATATTAATGGTGGTATATGGACTGCTAAATGTCCTAAACAACTTACCAACGATGTTTGGCAAGATTTATGTTTGGCAACAATTGGTGAACAATTTGAAATTGATAATGATGATATAGTCGGTGTTAGCATTCAAGCACGTGATGGACAATGTGATGTTATACAAATATGGAATTCAAATTCAAGTGATGATTCAGAAAAAATTATATCGGATAAAGTTGCACAATTATTTCCTAATGTTAATTTTCCTGTTAAATTTTATAAAGCAAATTCATCACATGAAGCATTTGAAAGACAACAGACAAGATCATAAACGTATATATGAAAATATTTGGATAATATATGTGTTAAATATTGGTGCTACTGTTCAGAAATAGTCGTTTATTTTGATTTTATATTTTTTTGCTATTCGGACTGAAATATTGGATTGTATTTATGTATTTTTGTATATTGATTAGATTTGCTTCATGCTATTGTTTTATATAATGAAAACTGATGAGCCGAGTTTCAGTTTGAATTTAATAAAATTTATCATTGAAATTATGCTAGTTAGAAAATTTGTTTTTCTTTTTCTTTTTTAATATATTGATAATCTTTCAATCCTCAATATAGAGAGATTTTTTTTTTTTGACTGTTTTGTATTCACATATATCATGCATGTGAATAAATTCTATATCTTATTGTTACTATTAACACTTTGAAAGACAGTTTTGAATTAATAACAACAAAAGTACATTATTCTTTTCTCTTAACCATGTTCAAGAAATCTTTTATGCATCTTGTCTACTAGTTTTAATGATCTAATACTGCATAGCCAGCTGAACTTCAATTCGATGAATCAAATGTAACGAAATAATTGACATTGTTACTAGGACTGTTTGTCGAATATACTTAATTAGAAAAAGAATTTGATGTTTTCACAATACATCTATATATTAGAAATTGAATAACAACATTTTTACTTGATGTCTAGATGATTACATACAGTATTTTTACAAATATAATCTGAATCTTTGAAATTTTACAATCATAAAAAATTCTTGATTTGAAATTTTCAGTAGAAAAGTGTTCCATCTATGAACATTATTCTCATACAGTTTTATGATTAAGTACTCTAGTCAAATGTGAGAAGATATTATGGCATGGATGTAATGCACAGGTGATACTATGTTTCATTATTGTACTTAACCCTCAAACGTTGTAAGAATAATATTCATAGATGTTTCAAGAATCTTGACAAAATATTTCATGTTAAAAGTATGTTTCTGAGTCGAGTTATTAGTTAGATTCTTTGAAGATCATTCAAAATGTTAATCATGAAACAACGGTAAGTTTTTTTTTACCAGTAAAAAGTCAATCGTAGCTAGTGGACAGCTATCATTACATTTTGATGTGATCAATGATTAGTATTTACTGAGAGCTATAATCTTTATCTGCTATAATCTGAACTAGATACTTTTAAATACTATTATATTCAATTTTAAGAAAACCGAGTTACATTCGTATTTCTACGATGCAAATTGAGTTAAATTGAAATATTAATTTTCGTTTACTAAGCTCAATTTCAGTTGTTTAGTGGTGAAATTGTACACACATTGATACGAGAAAATGTTCTAAAATATATTTAATGAATTTAATTACGTGAACATATCAAGTTCGTGACTCAATATTTGGAAGAAAACGTTGTTGACACGATTTTCTTTAACTGATTGACTGACCAATTAATTTTTGAAAAATCTCTAAACTGATTCGCCCATATTATGAGATATAATATTTTTATAAAGAAATGGCTACATCGTGTTCATATTAGATAGAAACATTTTTTTTTGTCGCTAAATGAAAACTCCCGTCGTTTTGTTTGTTAAATAAATGAACATTAACTAGTCTAATTATATAATTTATCATTTTTCTTTGTTATTATCTATTCAAATGATAATTTCTAATGAAAGACCTTATGGTAATAATATAGAACTAATGAGATATTCTCATCCATATTTGTGCGTAGAGAGTTAAATTTTTATGTTCAACATCAACGCATAGTCAATATGTCATCTATTACTGTTAGTTTTTGTTATGATATTTACCTTGTCAAATAATTTTCTTCGTTTGTTTATAATCTCTTCTAATAAATAAAGTCGAATAATGACTGAATTATTTTCCTCAAATGTAATTAATCTAAGTGAATCAAAAGAACGTGAACGTAGTAGTAGTAAGTATATTATCTCACTCTTTATTAAATAGTATAAGAAAAACAGCATTTTTCGAATAAATAAATAAATAGGTAATGTGTTAACGATTTGAACAGTCATGCACATGGTGTTGATTAGACGATACAGGAGAAGGGAAAAAATCAGCGTGCAAAACAAATAAATTTTCCACTATTTCTTTATTAGAGAAATAACAGCGCAGAACTGTAGACTATCTCTGTGATATCAAATAGCTTAGCTTTTTGTTCCATTTTTGTTCATTACTTAACTATTATAATTTTGATATTATGTCATTCTAAGTCAGACATAATGAATTTTCTCTTCCTAATCAATTTATTTAAATTCAATTGTGACGTTTCGTTGATCTCAGATCAACTTCATCAGACAAAAAGTACAAACTTTTAATTTTCTATTGCACACGACATATATATATATATATATATTTATATATGGCACAAGTCTTTGTTCTATTTCTTCTCTTTAACCCTCCAGAGGCGTTTGTGGGTCCAAGAAGACTCACGGTAGTGTTTTCTGTTTTTTTCTACTTTAAGATCTATGCAATTCGAAGCGATCTCTTCGCTAATCGTTAGACTTCTAATGATGCATACGAATCATATGAAAAATTAGAATATCTTACATAGCACAGTACAGGTGAAAAGTCACGTTTTCCTTACTTATCCACATGTGGGTCCACATACATCGTTCGTGTGATAAAATGCGGACACCTCCGGAGGGTTAATAGTGATACAGAAACAAGACGGTAAGGTGACTAGTCCGGTTTTTAACCTTTCCGTATGACTATTAAAGAGAAGAAATAGAACAAAGACTTGTGCCATATATAAATATATATGTCGTGTGCAGTAGAAAATTAAAAGTTTGTACTTTTTGTCTGATGAAGTTGATCTGAGATCAACAAAACGTCACAATTGAATTTAAATAAATTGATTAGGAAGAGAAAATTCATTATGTCTGACTTATCAACCTTCCTTACAAGAAAAGTATGTCATTCTAAGACTCTAGTAAATGTACTTGTACCCAAATATCAATTTTAACTACTTTGTCTACGTAATGAAGCAGACACTTGAGTTTTTTTCCAGAAATAAATTTACTTATAAATACTTGATTTTTCGCTGACGAGTATCTTCACAAAGTACTTTGTCGAAATAAAACCAAGTATACGCTTAGAGAAGTCTTGTAAAGTATAGGATAAGTCTGTAATTTTGAGAAGAATTCTAAATTTTTCCAACTATCTACCAAGTACTCAAGCACTTGTATCAAAGTCTGTACATTAGAGAAGATACTTTAAAAATTGAATACTATATCGTCAACAAACATCGTGTTCTAACAGGTGTAGCAAGTTTTACAGTATTTTTGTTTTGCATATCTTTAGCCTAGAAATATGATGAAATCTTAATTTTTCTAAAATCACATTACTATTTTATTAAAAAATACAGAAGTAAAAAAGTTACACAAAAAATACTTCATAATGGTCGACTTCCTAACGTTTTTTCAGAAAAATCAAATGGTTATTCAAATGGAGATAAAAAGACTAAATCTTCTAATACTGATGACTATACCTTTTCTTCACAACCTTCTTCAGCAGAGAAACAATAACATGATTATAGTGTTTTTTCTTTCTTACTAAAACTAAAACTATATAACCAATAAATCGAAACTGAATTAACTATTCTCCATTTGAACATAAAAAAATCGTGACAGCTTTTATTGTATACTATATACTGATGTCTTTCTTTTTTCACAATGCTGAGCTATTTTCGCCATTAGCGATATCTTGGCTTGTTCTATGTAAACTTTTGAATATTGATTGCAAATGATTTTGTTCTTTCTGAAGTTGAGTCATCAACATTTTTATGATTTTTTACAAATAATTTTACTAGTTGTTAATCAATTGTCAATAAACCTCCAATTAGCACTAGGGGTTGTTGGCTTCAAGTTTTCTATCATCGATCAAATATTTTTGTTTCATATTCATTATATAATATATAATATGTCAAAATTGTGAAAAATTGTCTTTCTTTTTCTTTTTAGTTTAATAGAAAATTATAGCGTTGAACTGTGATTCTTTTTGTTGTTCACACTGGCTTGTTCACATCGACTAGTATTCATTGGTTTTCTTTATAAATTAGTATCATATTTTATTCATTTTAGAATGTTTATATCGATAAATGATAATTTCTAAGTTCACACATAAATTTTATTTTTGGATATAATTTATTAAATTTTTTCTCAATATCTTTCCATAAACTAGTTGAATTATGTCATATCTCAACCGGCAAAAGATTAAACCGATTTTTGATTGGTAATGACAAGTGTAAGTCTCAAGAACTTGGTGTCTTCCTTCCCTAAAGCTGCCAAGTTTTTGATATAATCATCCATATTGTTACTAGTTATCAACTGCAATTCTATCCAGAAGGCTAGCTTTATGCAGAACTCTTTCCCTCCCCATATACATTGACTAATCATGTATTAGCTTTCCAACAACTCACGAAGACTAACTGAAGAAACTGCATTTGTACGTCGTAACAAAGTAAATATACTGTCGAACGAGTAATTCAAAGCACGAGCATGTGATGGTGTCGAGCCTCAAACATGGTATCTTTGAAGCATATGATAAATAACGTAACTGCCAAGTCATGCTGGGATGAGAGATATTTAAAACAGAACTATTGATAACTTATGTCACATTCAGTAATGGAATTATACACGAGATAATATTTTTTGTTCAAAAAAAGAACTGTATTAGACACTTTTCACAGTTTCATGATTTTGTTGTAAACTAATCTAAAATCTCTGATAAAGCATAGACAGTTTCATAAAAATGAGCATTCAGATAGAAATTTAAACTTCCTTTTGTGAGGACTAAAATAACATCAAAATATTCGTGAGCTATGTTGTTTTTGCGGCACTTGTACAATCTAAAATGGGTGCTCGTTTGTTTTCGGTCTAGTATGCTAAACTGGAAATTTAAATTTTTATTTAATAGCTCATTTTTATAAAGAATCCATTTTATCAAAATTTTAAGTCTGCCAGATTTTAGGTTTAATGTACATCATATCATCGATATTATCATATTAAATTCATGAAAACATTTAGTGTTAATAGTTTTAGAATTATAGTGGATATGAAGAGTTGACCTCACAATATATATTTGTAACTGTTTGCTTTCCATTCTGTAGACATCTCTTCTACTATATGGATACTAGTACAATTAATTTAGGGAAAAATAAAATGTTGTCTACTCTTGATTTTTCTCTATAGCAATCCATAATGTTTCGAAAACTCGTATAATTGGATTCATTCTATTCTTATTTTCATTATCTTCTTTGTGTAAATTATTTTTCTTAGTTTTGTTCCTATAACTAGAAATTTCAGACGTTATTTTGAAGTTGGCTATTCTTCTAAAGGTTATATATTGATAGTATCTACATATTTTGTTGTATATTCTTGACATTATACAGTAACATAAATTTTGCTATTAAAAGTATCCTAAAATCTCGTTCTAATTTGTATAACTTCAGTTATATCGTCCGCAGTCATGCCTGGCTATAACTAAATTAATTCTAAACTGTCAACATCAAAGAATGATAATATCTTTTTTTCCTCATTATATTCTATCATCTTCTATCCGTGATAAAGCACATCACTCGTAGTAGATACCTGAAAATGAAAATAATGACCATCGTATCTGTGTTCGTGTGCTTTGTTCTATAACTAAGTATTATGAATCGTATACAAATGTTATATAGTTTTTAGAATCATAGCTATAGCTAGCTGTTTTTTCAACAATATTGTGCTTAAGTATCACAACCAAAGAACGATTATTTATCAAGATTAAAAATAAAGGAAAAAGAATTTTTATTTTTTTCCAACATACTTGGAGGACAGAAATTTTCCTAGAAATTTTTAATTGGTTTTTTTTTCCAACTTATCTTTTGAATTATAAATTCTTAAATCTTTTCTAGGATGACAGCGAAACTTATAATTGCTCGAAAAAGTTATTAATGAGTCACAAACGTTGTAGATTCTTTATTGAAAATTGCAAAACATTTTTAATCTTCCTATTTCCGTTTCCTTCTTTTTCTCTTATCTATTTTGTGATTCGATATAAGAGAGAAAGGGAGAGCGTGAGAACTATTTATGAATGAAAACAACTGTTTTTGTACACAATGCAGATGACTTCACTCATCTATCACTTTGAAGAAAAACTATCTCTATATTTTATGACAACACAAAAAAAAAAATAAATGTATCTATTTGGGAAAAGGACAGCCGTTTATTAGTAGAAGAGGCAGAATGTTTGTTTTATTTAGTGGCGTGGTGTATACACCAGCTATAAATTATTGTGATTCGTCTTCTTGCAATCTCTCCTTTTCTTCTTCACGTCAATCATCTCAATTCTTTTCGTTATAGAAGGAGAAAGAGGAATATACATGTAATAAACTTAGTGTCTATAGTTCTATAAAAAAAAAAAGATCGTTCAGACTATTTAGACCTCTTCATCCATGTTGTTTTTTTCCTCATCTCGTTTCTTTTCAAAAATATTATGCTATGAAGAAATGACACCCATTAAACAAACTATTTTCCAGATTTTGTTTAGTCGAATTTAATTGAAAATCTTCTTTTTTTTTTTTTTTTCTTCACATATCATACGTTTGGTTCTTGTCTCTTCGACTACAAGTGATGACAACGTACAATCTTATATCTATATCTATAACTATATACAGATTAATTGATTTGAACACGCAATAACTTATGATTCGGTCTTCTTTTCTCTTTTTGTTGCTGTTTTGAAGAAGAGAAAAAACAAAAGAATTTTTTGTTACATTGATATAGATATATGAGATGAATAATTATTTTTTTATTTAATCTGTGTGCAATCAGCATCAACAACTAAAATGAACGATTCATTTACATAAAGATATATATGTGTGAAAAAATAATAAAAGACAACTAAATAACGAATGAATCGTACTGAATCATCGCTTCGACGACACGGAGGGAGTTCAAGAAAATTTAGTTTTCGACGAAAACCCACCAAAGAGTCAACGCCCGTTGAAGAAACATCACGATGGTTATATGAGAAAAATGAATGGCAGTTAGTGAGGGGTAAGAAGACATGATTTTAAGCGTATATTTATTATTTAATTAGTTTACTTAATTCATATTGTGTTTATGTTACTGTCCTGAAGGTTTTAAAATTGACAATATATTATGTACTATTATACTTTTTAATCTCAAGAAGCTGTGTAATATTTCCGCTCTCTTCTCTCGTTTTTCGCTTGATTTGTTGAAATTTATCATTATTAAACAAACGAGATCTGGTATAAAAGAAGAAGCTATTGAAATGTTGAAAATGTACGAATGTTTTAGATTTGATAGTGTGGCGTAAAAAGTGTATGACATTTTGTAAAACGGATGTAAAATAAAATAGGTGTTGTCTATCGATTTATGAGTAGTAATTAGAACATCTGAGTATTTTTTTGTGTTTAATAATAGTAATGACGCACTCAAGATAATGACTATGCTACATTTATTAATAGAACATTGAAACAAATTTATCAATAGACATTTATTCCCACGTATAGCAACATTATAAATAATCTTTTTCAACATCAGATTTTTCTATCGATTGATAACTACAATTGTTCAACTTTTATATGATTTGTAGCAGAAATTCATAATCAGCATTCATGGCATACGCATTGAAACGCTAATAAATCTCACACTCAGCGTGTTTTGTGCGTGCAAGTTAAATCTTGTATTTTTTAAATGAAATATCGTATTCCAGAGAATTAGAGATGTTTTTTGTTTCTTATTCCGGTATAAATGAAGCAAAATATATATTTTTTGCGTTTACAATCAAAACATTTTGGCCCACGGTTATTATATGTAAAAAAATTAACGATTTTTTTTATACTGTAGTAATACTATCAGTATTATTAGATTATATGTGGGTGAAGCACAAGCAGTAGTACTCTATCAAACGAAGTTTAAGCATAGCATGACGACGTTCGTGACCAGCATTAGCTGGGCGTTGTTAAATATATGAGAATATTGTATCAAGGAAAAGTTAACTCATCTTAGAAAAAAGAACCTATTTTTCTTACACCTTGTTGTACTTTTTGAAACAGAAATCAGCGAAACTATCGTGAAGATGCGTTATTAGCTCATTGGATTAATTAGCTCTGTTACTTAGGACCCACTAATTACTACTAATAAATCGATAGACAACACCTATTTTATTTTACATCCGTTTTACAAAATGTCATACACTTTTTACGCCACACTATCGAATCTAAAACATTCGTACACAACATTTCAATAGCTTCTTCTTTTATACCAGATCTCGTTTGCTTAATAATGATAAATTTCAACAAAACAAACGAAAAACGAGAGAAGAGAGTGGAAATATTCCGCATCTCTTTAAGATTAATGAGTATAGCACATAATATATTGTCAAATTGTGTTAGAAATCATATATAAATCGAAACAGACTTTATAATCTTTCTGAATAGTCTTAATAACGAGATCTGACAACAATTATCTAGTTTCGTATCTAAGCCAATAGAATACATTCGATAATTCAACATTGTCAACTTGTGATATTTTTATTGTATTTCAACTCATACATGATTTTTAGCCGTAAAAGTATAGTTATTTTTGAATTAGGAGATTTCTGAAGTAAAAGAAGGTTATTATGTATAATTAAGATCGCTGGAGTCTTAAATTCATATTATAATTTACCGTTAGTGTAAACTTTTTTGTATATAATACAGACTCAGAAGAGCAATAATGCTATAAATGTACTTAAGAGTTATTACGAGAGAGACATTCCATCTTAAAATTGATTTTCATCTTGTGGAATGTTCTTTGGCAGAAACTACAGTAATAATACGGTGATGGTAATTCACTTTAACTGATTAAATGCTACGGTATAAGCACGACAAGAGTTAGAATAACGATCATATATAGTTCATTGCATAAAATGTATTCAAGTATTTTGAAAATACTTTTGACTTTCATTTACAAATAATCTAATAAAACATAGCGATAAGCTAAATCAGAAAGTGGTAATAGCTAAAAGAGATGTATAAATGGTATATAAAATAGTTTCCTTTTTTTTGATAGATCTCTTTTTTCATAACAAGTATGTTAAAGATGATAATCTAATATCCTTAGAAAGGATGCACAGAAATCACCCGTCGGGAATCAGTTTTTACTACGATGGTGGATTTTTCTAGTGTTTTCTTATTTAGAAGATCAGAGAGAGAGAGAGAGAGAGAGCGAAAGAAGAGAAAAAAGAAAGGAAAAACGCGTTTTATGTAATTTGATTCGCCTTTCTCTCTAAAAGTTTTACTATCAAAACTTAATTAATAAATGGTTTCACTCCACATAGGGTGGTAGCTTTTTTCATTGTCTGATATAGGAAAAAAGAAAACGAGAAGCAATCTACTATCGAAATCAAAATAGAATGTCATAGATAGTTTCTGAATAATTTTTGATAGATGAACGATAGAGATCTGTAAAAGATAAAATGGCCACATTAACAACGTTCCATACAAATCTGAATCTCATCGTTGGTGTTTGGTGGAGTCTGGAAATATTGTATATAAATAGAAACGTTGGCATCCTTCATTCTGCATCTCATGGTAGAATGCATAAGCTAAAAAACCGAGTGAAAACTTGTTTGATGAAAAGAACCATTTGCAAACAGCTATAATATCCATGTATAGTATATTCCTCCTGTCATATAATTCTGATTTTATCACTATATTTTTCTATTGCATGTTCACTTTCTTATGTTCTCATTCATATGTAATCTTGCGGGTTTCCTACGCTGGGATAAGAGGACTTCGACTTTTCACTACAAATGTTGTATGGCATGTAATGAAATCAATAACTATAATTTAAATTAAATCAAGCATTTTCAAGCTAATTTTATAATATTACAAAATTTTATTAGCCATCTAAAATCGATCTAAATTGATTGAGATTTCCGCATTCACTTAGTTATACCTGTTACATATGATGACGTCATCAAAAGTTTTATTTTCAGACCTTGAATCTCAATCTTGGAAAATGGAAGGGTATTCCGTGCGAATCTTATCTTACGCAGATTTTTATTGTTCATCCATCAGAATTGATTCGAAAAATTTTCATAACCTTTTATATTATTATCGTAGAGGTTTAAAAGACAGAAAAAACAAAAGTGACAAACATTTCGAAGTACAAATCATAGGAGAGTATGTCGTCTTTAGTAGCATCAGCAATGAACAGCGCTGACTAATAGATACTTGTTTTTAGTTTCAGTTGCTATAGTGAGAGTCGATTTAGAATCGTATGCAACGGATAAAACAAATTAAAAGTAGCTCAAACGTTCCTAACTATAAGTTTGGCACTTATTTACTTGTTGTTTGTATTCACCCAGAGTGTGATAATCCATCTAACTTTTTTCGTATTATCATATTCAGTAACAGTAATAAGCGTCCGAATTTCTTCCTTCGATCGTATTTTAAATTTGATAAACAGCGATATATTTAAGACATAGCAAACTTTCACTTACAATAGTCAAGTACTCTCAGAGATTTTCAATAGATTCTATTCTGAAGATATAAATAAATATGTTTTCTATTTGTTTATTAAGAAGACAATGCCCAAATACAGCTTGTATATAACAAATCAGAAGTATGTATCCACTTCCATAATCAACCTCCTAAGTATACATGAAATAAGAGAATCTTATTTAATAAATTTTCCATGTTTTTTCAGCATATACCACTTAAAGATTTTGCAGCTGAAGTCAGAGGTGGAAAAGATATAAAAGGTTTGTATTCAATCTATTTCTTGCTCTTAAGAAAATTTCAAGAATTATATTTCGTTCTTTTGAAGAATTCATTTACAGCGCTATTGTTTTATTGGATGCTCCGGATACAAGTATTTGGAACTTGATGGAAATAATGATTAGAAAAATAATGAATACACCCAATAGTACAACAACGGCACATCGAGAAAATTTAAATATTGAAGAAATAAAACAATCACTGTTTGTCAATGATCGAGGTATCCATTTTATCCTAGTGTATAATAACTTTGATTATAATAATTCATTATTTTTAGTTCAAATATTATCAAAAACGTTACAAGCTACAACTGCTACAGAAACTAATTGGACATACGATCAATCTTGGTTAGCCATAATGTCCACATCACCTTCTGTTCAACGACGACATGTAGCTATAGCTAGACTGAAAAATCCATGTAATTTTGGTAGAAATTGTCAAGAAGCAAGGTTTATCGTCTTCATTTTATCTCCAATGAAAGAGGTAAAAACTAAATTATAAATTGATTTAAACATATTTTTATACAGTTATTTTATTGTTTAGAAAGGTACAAAGAACTTTCTTGAAACTGGACGAACATTTGCCACAATTTTTGCTGATATCGAGCTAAGAGCCAAATTGCTTAAAGCCGCTACTCAACAAGAATTTATATCAATCATAGACGTAAGTATTTTAAGATAAAAAAATTAATGAAAAGATAACAGCTCTATTTACTGATGCACAATATAGAAACATACAGATGGTTTAATGGAACAACAACAAATATCTGCTGCCAATCGTGATGCTGTTCAAGATCAACTAGAAGATAATAACACAAATACTGACGTAAAATCAATTTCCGTTATTATTAATACTGATTATAAGATTGATTTATTTTATTTTTGTACGTAGATATTCAAAGTAAAAACATATTATTGTCCAGTTTTGTCTGACATATGGATGGATTTTCTACGTCGAATACCGCATTATTGTTCTGACTACTATGACAGTTACGTTAGTATATTACATTGAAATTTTAGTCACATTTATAGTATTGATCACAATTATTTATATTTTTGTCAAAATTTACTATTCTAGTATTCAAAACACATCGTGGTACACAAAAAGTTATTTCAACAACAATATTTCTATATTTTGCGTGCTTATTACCAAGCATTGCGTTTGGAGTTTTAAATGCAAGTGCTACCCATAATAAAATAAGTAAAAAACTGCTCGTAGTCCTCTTCACTATGTACAAATTACTTAATATCTATTTCTCTATTTTAGGTGTACCAGAAGCTGTTGTTTCTCAATGTTTAGGTGGTATATTCTTCGCCGTATTTGGAGGACAACCGTTAATTGTTGTTATGACCACAGCTCCATTGACCATTTATGTTAAAGGTATTATAGACTAATTTTTACAAAATTAGTGTGCTAATTTATATTTCTTTTAGTAATTTATACAATTTCTTCATGGTATCAACTAAATTTTCATGATATATACGCATTAGTTGGTCTATGGAATTCATTTTTTCTTATTTTATACTCATTTTTTGGACTAAGTAAAATAATGAAATGGTCAACAAGGTAAAATTTTATTTTTGATATTATAAACAAATTATCAAATGATGTAACATTTTTTTTAGATCAACGGAAGAAATTTTTGCTCTATTTGTCTCAATTGCATTTGTTGTTGATGCTGGTAAACACGTTCATACGAGTAAGTTTATTTATTCAGTGATAATTTACTGTTCAAAGATATTTAACCAACATTATTAATATAGATTTCTCGACGAACTATGAAACAACTGCATGCGAAAAACATGATGAATATTGGCGAAATAAACGATTGAATAAAACAGAAAATGTAACAGATTATTATTTGAAAGGTAATTTCATTCTAAATCATTACATAAAAACAAAAAGTAGATAATTTTATTTTTAATGTAGAACAATGCTCCAGAGACTCAAGTTTACTGTATTTATTGTTGACACTTGGAACGGTTTGGACTGGTACATTTTTGTACAAATTTAAACAAACGTAAAGACGAAAAAAAAATCTATTTTTTATATTAATACTCTGTTTTCGTTACTATACTATGTCATCGTTTTGATCTTTTAGACCCTATTTAAATTCTGCCAAACGAGAACTACTTGCTGATTATGCATTACCAGTATCCGTAATACTTATGACATTAACGGGTAGTCTTTTATTTAAGCAGATTAATTGTAAGAATGCTCATATCTTTGTGTATGTCCTTCAAAAATTCTTTATCATTTTATTCTAGTTCAATCTTTTTCCGTTGCGCGTGAACATCCTTTCTCATTGGCACGATTTAAATCTGTCACATTTCTACAAATTATATGTACAGCTATACTGGGATTTTCTCTATCGTTATTGATATTTCTCGATCAAAATATTGCCGGTGCTATAGTTAATTCGCCTTCGAACAAGTTCGATTGTTTTTATTTCTTATTTTTCGCTGTTCGTTCATTCGTAACTTTTTTTTATTTCAGACTGAAGAAAGGAAAAGCATTTCATATTGATTTATTTGTTATTGCTATTTTAAATGGACTCTTATCATTGTTCGGATTAACATGGATGCATGGTAACACATTTTTATTTCATTTTATAAATAGTATTCGAATAAAGACTAAAATTTAATATTTTTTTTCTAGGAGCACTTCCATTATCTCCTTTACATGTTAAAGCTTTGGCGGATACTGAAGAAAGAGTTGAAAGTGGTCATATTCAATCAGTGTAAGTAGAGACAAATAGTTTAAGATGGTAATCAAATATTTTTGCTTTTTTTTTAAATTTAAATTAGCATTGTCAAAGTTCGTGAAACTCGTGTTACAATTCTTATTTCACATGCACTTATCGGCGCTACATTATTAGTGGGTGAAGTATTGAAAAAAATACCAACACCTGTCTTAGATGGACTATTTTTATATTTGGCATTAACATCACTTGATGGTAATCAATTTTTTGAACGTGTTTCATTATTTTTTACTGAACAAGTATGTTTTTTGATTGTTCTTCTATTGTACAAGAAACAATTTTCAATTTATTTCTAATATAGGCTGCATATCCACCCAATCATTATATTCGTCAAGTTCCACAACGTAAAATGCATTTATTTACCATGTTACAAATTGTACAACTTGTTATTCTGTGTGCAATCGGTTTTTCACCAATAATCTACACAAAGTTAGCATTACCATTGTGGCTAGTATTGATGGTCGCTTTCAGGTAATTATAGAAAAAAGCAATGCCATCATGTAATATCGTTGCTCTCCTCCAATAGTTTATTAAACTCATCTTTGTCACTCATAAACAATAGATTTATTTTCCTTGTTCTATCTTTATTTGAACAAATTTTTATCTTATCATCGATTTTTTATATTTAGATACAAATTACTTCCAAAAATTATTGCAACCAAGTATCTTCGAGCACTTGATCAACGTTTATAGAAAATTATAGTTATGAACAGTCAAATTTAATTTCATATTTTTCTTAATAGGTCAATTTCGTATGCCAAAGTATTGTATAACTTTTAGTAATTATAGTGAAAAATAACTAATGAACAATAAGTCTTTTTTTTTTTCTTCTTCTTCATATTTCTACTAACTAATCTTTTTCCTTTTTACAGTAGCGATAATAATAGACACAAATAGAGGCTATTATTAAATTGAATAAATATTTTTTTGAATAAATTGATAAATAAATAACTAAACAAAAAATTCGCCGTTGTATACGCCGAAAATAATGTTATGGCAGTGGTCGTATAAAAACAAACAAATATAATACTTATTTAAAAATTAAATAAACTAAAAATATTGTTAGTGAATTCACTCTACGCTAGATAGAAACTATTATACGAAAAAGAACAAAACAAGTTGGGATACCACCAGAAGAAAAAAATATACAAAAATAAAAATAATTATTTCTACAAATTAATAATACAAGTTCTCAAGTAACAAACTAATATTTACAATAAATCTCAAAATGAAAACTAATTAGAATTATTTAGTTAGGATAGCTAATGGTGGCATTTTTTTACTGGGTAAATATTGTTTGTATAAAGTTTCATATTCTAGTTGTGCATTCATAATCTAGAAAATAAACAATCGTAATGAAGCAAAAATGAGAATACATTCATTTTCTTATAGCATACTTGTTCTCCTAAAGTCTTTCGTTTTTCTTCAAGTGTTATTTTAACACGTTTTAATTCATCAACTTCTTCAAGTAATGATTCAACATTTACAGCTTTTCGTTTTCGACAATTTTGTGCAGCAACCTAAACAATAAATTATTAATAGTGTTTCTTTTCTTCTAAATTGAGAAAAGAAGAAAACACAATGTACCTTATTTTTACCACGACGTCTGATATCTTTGATAACCTGTAATTGTTCATTTGTAAATATCATTTCTGACAATCTTTTGTTATAATCCTCTGTTGAAAATTGTGTTACTTCATTTAATGACATTTGTATATTATATCGACGTAATGTTTCTTCATCTCGTTGTCGTTTCGAACGAGTTGATGTACGAAATGCATGCAAGATTCTTCGATCGTTTGATTCTTCTGTACTAATTGATGAAATATCATCAAATGGCTCAATCTACAATTAAATAGAATATAAGAGTCTTTACAATGAAAAATTTGAGTTAATTATTATCTTTCCTACTTTTGTCTGTATTCGTTGATGATCCTTTGAATTTTCATCAAATGTTATTCCACTATCACTAGTTGTTGAATCATTCTAAAATAAATAGCAATTTTGTTTCACCAAAAGAAGATTATAGTTTGAATTAAAGAATCTATTTCTTGAACAGTGTTTAGCTTTAATACACAACTATCCTTAATCAAAGTATATGAGTTGTATGCTTACATCTAATAAATGAAGTGGTATTGTATGATTATTTGATGGCAAATCTGTTTCATATTCTGATGATAAACTTAGACGTGAATTTTCTACTGCTGCTGATGAAAACATTAGTGAACTAGTATTATTATTATCATATTGTTTTGATAAACGTCTTGAATAAGCTGATAACGAATTTATTGTATCATTCGAATCTCTTCTTGATATAAGATTTTCCTCGACAGATTCGATAATACTTCTTCTTCTATTATATTGATCCTGTTCATTAGTGGTGGTTGTTATTTGATTTGGACTATACGTAGTGGTATTTGTTATGAGAAATCCCGGTGTAGGTGATATTGACATCATATTCGGTGAGTCGAACATATAGGAATTTAATGTTATTGCGGGAACAACTGTCGATTCAGGATCGTAAACGCCTTGATCATTTAGTAGATCATTGAACCAATTTATATCATCTGAGGATAATGTTGGAAATGATAATTTATCTTCTTGTTTATTATCAATTTCAGATGATATTGGCAACAGCTGAAGTGATGTTGGCGATAAATTAGTTTCAATATTTGAAAAATAATCTTCTAACCATTTCACAGACTAAAAAACAACAAAATAAAATAGTTTAATTTATAACAGTAACAGAAAGTCGATTCATACAAGTGCTGATGGAAGATTTTCGTCGCTGGGGACAACGTCTTGTAAATGACCACTGAAGATTTTTTCACCTAGAATTTAAAATTTAATTTTTTTTGCCAAGTCAGAATTAACAAACAGATAAAAACAGGTGTCAGTACCCTTTTAGAATACATATTCGACTTAATGCGTCAGATCTGTTTAGAGTAAATATTGACACATGTTGAAGTGATAATACAAGAGTATAAGGTAAATGATGCTAATATTCTTTATAATATTGACCGTTAAGCGAAAACGGCTCTCTTTTTGAGTGAAGACATTCACGTGTTTTTTTTTAATGGAATGTGATAGATCGTAAGAACAAATGATACATGAAACGGGATAAAAATATAACATTAGGCTATTTTATGTCAAATTATTAATATTTGTATAACAAGTCGAATATAAAAGAATATTATACATTTTATTATTTCTGAAACTTATTATCAAATGACTAAACAGTCATTCGAATTTTGAATCGAGAACTTCGTACTTGACCTACTTCAATAAAAGATAATATTTGAAAAATGTTTCTCAGACTTACAAGCAAAAAAAATGTCTTGTTATCAAGATGTATTCCATATTAAAAGTTTATCGAACTTTTCATCAATTATCAAAACATTTTCATTCATGACAATAACTGGTCTCAGGAAACAAAGAAAATTGTTAGTTTTTTTTACACATTTCATTCAATAGAGATGAAATATCTATAAAATATTGTTTTCTTTCATTTTCTTCTCAAACTATATTTACTTAAAGAAAAATAATTCTCAAGGTCAAAATGACCTAAACTATTCTATGAATTTTTCAAAAAAACGAATTGTCCGATCCAACAGACTTCTATGTTCAAATAGTGCGATTCATGTAGTCTTATGCCGTTTTATTTTCCTTTTCTATTGAGTTTTATGCAATCTTACAGTTAACTTAAAAAATGTTTGATATCGGTACTCTACATAGGGCTTTTTCATTTACCTGTTTCAGGATCTCGTTCACATTCTTCATTTTCGGATAAATTATTTTCATCAGATTTTTTCGAAGCTGAAAATTCAGCCGAGCCAACTGTCAAATCATAGGTATATTCTTCTTTTTCATCGTTAATGAACATGGATGCTGTTGTGGCTGTTTTATCATTTAAATCTCTGTCCCACTGAAATGGTCGAATACCAAGATCTTCGTAATCAAGCATGTTCCAGTCCTGATTATCCATTTGTTTCACTTAGTAATAGTAAAGTCTAATTAAAGATGTTACTTCGATTTTTTCGTATAAAAACTTGTTTGTAAAAATATTTAATTTTTCTAAAATATGAATTCAGTCTAGTAAGAATAAAAAATCTTTTGTTTCTCTCTCAAAGAAATCAAGGAGATTGTCGTTTTTTCTCATAGATGAAAGTAGAAGAAAAAAAAAGTAACAACATAAACAATGTATGCGATGTGACATGTAATGGATGTTTCTTCTATTATATATATAATCAGCGAAAAATAAATGTACTTGTTCGTTCTGTAAGTATAAGCTAAACGTCTTCTCTTTATTCGGAAACAAAAGGTAGACTAAAAATAAGCGAATTTTTATTCCTTTACATAGTTAGTTAAAATAATTATTCTACTGGTGATGCCACCATACTGTATGAAACTTTGTACCAGTGTAATAAGTGAGAAAAAGAACGAAGAATTTATGAGTCATGAAAGAAAAACAATTACATCACACTTAATAACAGCTGACGCTTACTCAAAGGCATGTATACGTTATGAATATTCGTGTTTCTACTACTAAAATAATATATCAACGTTTTTAATTTTTAAATTTGTAACTCGTGTGATCTTTTATTCTATCTTTGGACAAGATGGAACACTACAGTTCTGGACATGCTCGGGCTGCTCGTTTTCAAACAGAACATATACCGCGACGATTAGTCAATCATATAAAGACGTCTGAATATAGCAACAAAACTTTCTTGACCGTCATATTGAATATTTAAGCTTCAATGTCTTGAACATATCTACAATGTCTTCGTACATTAACACATTGATGACCGGTAAAAATCGTTTACGTCGTTACAAGGACGAGTTTTCTCGTCACAGGTCATCAATGTGTTAAACAAACAAAAGTTAACCACAACATCTTTAACTGGATAGAAACTATTATTCGTTTAATCAAAATAGTACGTAGAAAACTATTGCTCGCTTCATCTATTGTTCATCTTTTGAATTAGAGATGTGCAAACCTTATGATCGGGCACTAATATGTTTTTTTTTTTATTGGTAGCCGTAAAATACGTTTTTCATAGGAGAAGTCTGAAGATATTTTTGCTCGTTTGTCTTTGTCTATTTATCGTAAAATCGATTTCAGCGTCTCGTCTACTGTTTCTACGCGACAACGTCAACAATCAAATTGTCTCTAAACTTTTATTTACGTCGGAGAAAATGTACGAAAATGAATAGATAAGCGTAAACGATGAGTACATATCAGAGTCAAAATTGTCAACAAAAACACTTTATCTGCTGTACGCTGGTTCGGGTATGAAAGATGGTACCCATGCACATCTCTATTCTAGGCTACTAATAAAAATTCTATGAAAATGGTAAACTCTATCTTTGTTAGAAAATTAAAATTAGGTGGAAATGTAGTGCGGTTTTATTTTTTTGTTACTATATAACGTCTGTCGATTTCTTTCATAGATTTTTCACAAATGAGAAATTTTTGTCCCTAAAAACCAAATAGTCTCATTTCTTTCAATCAGCTATAAGCAGACTTGCGCGAGGACTGCTGACGGGATTTTCACCCGTCGACGGCGGAAAATTTCTGAGTAATCACACGTCGCCGTCACCGACCAATAGTAATTTCTAGAAAGGAGCGAATGTCTCGAGAATTTCAATAATGCAACCCTTTGCAATATCAAGAGAATCTTCTATAGAGATAGACTATCAGAACTAAATTCTAGTCATATTCTTAAATGATATTAGATGGAGCAGTAAACAATCGCACAATAACTCCGTTTAACATTTTTTCTATGACTTTTAACAAAAAGGATGTAAAACATCACAAAATACCAAAATCTTAATCAAAAACATTTCGAATAAGATCAACAAAAATATCAGTGAAAAAAGAAAAATACTTTTGTTATATTGTCAACACAGAAAATTATTCCATTTGAAAACGTGAATAATTTTAATAGCAATTGTTTAACTTAATATATTTGATTCATTTCATAATATTCATAATATAATTGCTAAAATATAAAAATAACCTATTTCCTTCTCAAGTACGACTACACAAAAGAAGTCACCACCATAACCCTCTATAATGCAATAAAGGTCTCGATAAATATATATGAGAAAGTTGCATTGACATTGTACCGTTGCTATTCACCGATTGTTTTGCTCACAAAAACTGTCGTACGGAACAATACTTAATAATTTTTTTTGATGTTTGCTTAAAGATGCTTATTCAGTACTGAAAAAAAATAAGTTTCTATCTCATTCGGTTGTCGAGATATGAACAAAACAAGGCCAAAACAGAGTGACTTTGGCGTCGCTTCTCTAAAGAAACGGGATTTTTCCTTTATCGTATTTAAAGATTACTGAATTATACTTTAATAGAATTTGTAGCCCGAAAACAGGGCTTTCAAATTATGTACTTTGATTTTAAGTAAACTTAAGTTTTCCATAAAAGCTAGAGGAAAAACTGACGTTACAGACACTTTTCAAGATTTTGCCTGCGAGACTTCAAGACGCTCTTCATACGGCACGGATGATTTAAAATTTTCTTCAAATAAGTAGAAAAATAGAGCAAGAGTAGCTCTACATTTTGCTAAAAAGATTTTTTTCTAAGTCTTTATATCTCAATAAAAACCGTGTTTGAATACAGTGTTGTTTTCACACAAAATGTCCTGAGAGATTTAAAAAATTGTTTTGTCTATAGCTTAATGATGAGTGATCCATTTGAGCTCAAACTTTTACCCTTTTTTCTTTCTTGGACGATTAGTATGTGATAAAAAATGCACTTTTAGAAACATTTTGTTCCTGAGAAAAGCGCATTCTACATAAAAAAATGTCCTGCGAGATTTATTGTCTATAACTTGATCAAAATTGAGTATAACTGACACTCATAATACAATAGATTCCTTGAAGTCAGGGCTATCTACCTGACTGGATGCAATCCCTTTTGGAAGCATCCATTGTACAAAAAGTATAGGGATTGCAATACTTGACAATTTCTTCAATTTAATATTGAAAAGTCTCTCAAAATGATAGAACAGTTTCATTAGTAATTTTTGTTTTTATTATTGTTTTTATATATATTCTTATAGATAAAATCATGGTGAAAGTATCCAAACAAAAACTGACGAGAGATGATAAACGATATAGAGAAGTTTCTATCGCTTTCCTGTCAAATGTTATTCAAAAAAGATCCTAGTCCATTCTTATTTATTACTGACAATACTTAGAGATTGTATAGCTCTTGAAAAAAATCAAATTTCTCAGCGAATATACGACCAAGTGCTGGGAAAGTTTTTTGCATAAACCTCGAAAGTAATACTATCTAATATATGATTCAGAACTTTTTTATTTGTAAATTGTTTTTTTTCGGTTTTTTTTCGAAACGATACAATCCCAATGTAATTATCTCTTATCATTAAAGAAAAGTAAAGTGAATCATGTAACTAGAAAAATCTCTCACAAAAAAGAACTTAGTTACACTTATTCTTATAAAAATTCAACAGACAATCCATTTATATTTAGATAGTTCGAACATAAGTATAAATATAATCCAAACTCATTTCAGTACAACTAGAAAAAGTGATCAGTGACATATATATGATAATAGAACAAATGTAATAAAAAAGATTATTGAATATTATAAGCGTACGACTTAAAAAAGCAAAAATATTGTACATTTCCCCAAAACCTGGCATTTTGTAATCAGACAATCAGTATGTCCAGATATTATTTTTGATTGACAAACCTTACTGTCCCGCTCTTCCCAATTCTCTCTCAGTTCTTCCCGTCTCTGAACGCGTTCCTTTTCTAGTTTGGTCTCCGTTTTCAACTAACGCGTTCTTCTAGTAGTAGAACGCACTCTCAGTTTCAAGGAACGCGTTCGGTGGCGTTTTCCTTTCCTTTGTCCTAGATTCGACCTGGGGACCTTATGATCACAAGTCTAACGAGTGAATATTAGGCTATATTGCGCTTATTACTTAATTACTTAGTTGAATTTCTTGTTTATATTTAACGAGAAAGTGAATTTAGACCTCCGTTCGATATCTAAACGGTAATTTCATTCTAATCGAATTTCGAGATGACTAAAATAGTTTTTAGGATGACGTTGGACGATTCAACCTTATTTTGAGACCTGTGACTGCCTTTTATTAAAACTGAGTTTCAAGACCATAGTTTTGTGCATCCTTTTTACACGCTTATTTATCAGATATTTTTATCGTTATATATTATAAAGGTCACGTGGGCTTTATTGTTGTTGCTGGGCGATGAAGAAAGGAGGTGAAACGCTAGATGATCTCGTCATAGGTACAAGCGATGGTAGCTGTGGATGAGAATGAGTAAAGAATGAGAGAAATGTGAGTATATGAGAAAAGGAAAGGGCGAGGAGTATGGACTACAAGACGAATGAATGAGAGAGACACAAAAAAATAAGGTCTTGGCGACCAGACGAACAAGCTCTGTATATTGAGCAATGAGCGCCAAAGCGTGATTGCGAATAATGCGAGCGGTGTCCAAGAACTGAGATATTGAAATTCCTAGCCTATCGGGGTGCTGCCAACAGAGTCACAATTCCCCGAGGAACTGACCTTCGATTCCCCCAACGTTCCATGACATCCACAAACCAGGGTGATGCATTGTCCACAACATTTTGTCACTCCTACACCCATCTTGTATCGAGGAATAGCGAATTTTGAGTGTGCACATGTGAAAAATGTTATGAAGAATACATGATTCTGGTTGAACGCGTCGATAAAATGCGTTTCATTTTTTCGGCAACCATTCTTTTTTATAAACTTTTTTTCATGAGTTATCCAAAAATTATTCAGATCTTTTGTTTTAAACCTTTTAGAAGTTATGTGCAAAATATAAAGTTCTAGAAGACCAGAAGTTTCGCGAAACTGATGCAAGAGAGAGAGCTAGCTTATCTATTTGATTTGTACATTGGTGGATAATACATCCAATGATAAAATAAATTCATAATAAAAGAGGTTATTTCGATGGAAATAACTAGTGCCATGGCGCAGACTGAACAATCTGAATAATTTTTATAGAAGTCTTCTTCAAATTTATTCTAGACATGATATGGATAAGTACATAACCCTAAATAGAATTGGGGAAGGAGCTCATGGTAAGGAATATCTGAAGTATCCTGAGTATCTTGCTTAGTTAATTTTATTTTGTAGGCATCGTTTATAAGGCATCTCACGTTCAGGTATGTTTTACTTGTTAAAAACATAATAAAACATGTACTTTCTAAGACATTTTTGAGTTCATAGAGTAATGAAATTGTCGCACTCAAACGAGTTCATTTAAAATCGATTGATGAAGGTATACCACACAACATCATTCGGTAAATATCTAAAATTTTATATTAAAACTGCAAAGTTTCAACATTTTCCACTTGTTTCTAGTGAAATTAAAGCGTTACAAGAAATTGAAGATCATGAAAATGTATGTTTACATTCTTTCTGCTTATTATTAGCTTAATTTCTTTGGCACTTTTTTAGATTGTCAAACTACTGGACTTTTTTCCTCATGGTAATCGTTTGTTTTACTCATATTAATTATCTCTACTAGGATTCATTTCGAAATTTGAGGAATGGGTTACATATTTGTTTTTGAATATATGCTCAGTGATTTGTCTGAAGTAATTAGAAATCATCAGCAGCCGTTAACCAATTCTCAGATTAAAAGCTATATGCGAATGTTATTGAATGGTGTAGCATTTTGTCACGAAAATTCAATAATGCATCGGGTATGGTTATAAAACTGGACCTATTTCATTGTTACTTTTAATTTTTTGTTTAAAACAAAAAATAGGATTTGAAGCCAGCTAATCTATTAATATCTGGAAAAGGAAATTTAAAAATCGCTGATTTTGGCTTAGCAAGAATATTCGATAAAGTTCAACCACATCGACAATACAGTCATCAAGTTGCCACAAGGTACGAATTACAGTGCTTTGAATAAAAATATCTTGACGAATGAGTCGAAAGTTGTAGACAAATTCGTACACTAAATTTCTTCACTGCTGCATAGTTTTTTCTAGTCAAATTTAGTTTGTAGTCCATCTTCTACTCTTTCGACTTACGTATATATTAAAGTTCGAAAGAATTTGTATGAAGTGGTAATATAAAGTTTAGACAAATAAAAAGAAAAAAAGTTGTTAAGAGTCGGCGCTGCAGATGTTTCCTGGATTGCTTTATTCACAAAACCAAAATTATTTGAAAAGATATTATATTAAGTTGCCGTTTACAAAAATATTCTCCTTTTATTTCTTTTCAAATTTAACAGGACTCATATCTTACTGCACGCTAACCCATGCTATCGAAACCAGCTGTTAACCACGGTTATTTCAGCTGAAACCACAGCAACACAACAGAAAATCGACCGTTTTTCCGATTAATTGTGAGGTTTACTGTCGCTTTTTCTGTGTTGCTATAGTTTCAGCTGGAATAACCGCGGTTAACCATCGGTTCTTAAAATAACCATGGTTAACCGCCGGTTTTCGTCTGATTTCGACAACATAGGAAAAGTTGTTGTCAAACGATATCAAAAGCTTTTGTCTCATCTTTCAATCGGAATACCTTAGGTGAGCAAATGCTGAACGTTTTAGATAATTTTGGGGACTTTCGAATGATATTAAAGCGGTTTCAGCACTCTACTACAAATAAAACGATTTTCTTGTAGACAGTGTGCTTAAATAGATTTTTCGACATATTCAAGGATTACGAGAAACTATATTTTCTATTTTCTTGCCCTTCGAAAACGATTCGTATTCTTTGAGTACAAACTTTGAATTTATCTATTATCTAATCATCTTGTTTCCTTAAGGTGGTATCGTGCTCCTGAGTTGCTCTATGGTTCTCGAAGTTATGACGAAGGTGTGGACCTCTGGTAAGTGTGGCATACTATTTAAACAAATGACTGAGAAATTATTTTGTCTTTCAAGGGCTATTGGTTGTATATTTGGTGAACTTATAAACAGAAGTCCACTATTTCCCGTAAGTTGTCGTTTTCTTCATAAGTTACAGTATATGAGCAAGGAGAACTCATGATCGCAAATAAAATATGTATATTTTGTGAGGGTTCATGAGTTCTCACTGTATACAGTATCGTACGTTTTACCTGAATTTTTCCTCTCTTATTTAGGGTGAAAGTGATATTCATCAATTATGTTGTGTATGCAAACTGTTAGGTACACCGACTGAATCTCAGTGGCCAGTGAGTTATTCACCTTTTTTCTACTATAAAAATGCATACTATATGAGCAAAAATGTCTTTTAGGAAATGAAAGATCTACCCGATTATGGTAAGATTAGTTTTGATGACGTTGAAGGAATGAAATTTGAGGACATTGTCCCGGAGGCTTGTAAAGATGCAATTGATTTATTGAAAAGATTTCTTGTTTATCCGTCAAAACAAAGAATACCGGCACATCAAGTACGATTTTTTAAGATCCGTTGATTTTTTTTGCTATGCACTATTTAATATTTTTAGGCTTTGCTTCATGATTATTTCTATTCTACTCCACTTCCATGTCACCACACCGATCTTCCCATCCCTATGCGTAGTAAAAAACGGCATATTTACGAATTTGATATCAAACGAAATATTCTCGAATCGATTGTTGATCATGAAATGATTTTACCAATGAATAGGCATAAATGAAAATCATTGAAGATTTTAATTGGCAAAAAAAAAACAAAAACAAGATACAAAAGTCAATGTGAACAAGAAAATTGTCGTAATTTATTGGAAATGAATTACTAATATTCTTTGATGAATTAAAACAAGATAACAGCTAACTCTTTTGGTGTTGAGAGACAGCTTGTTTATTACTTTTATTTATTATCCTCGATTCTTAGATTTGATTTGATGAGAAAAAGTTCTCAAGTATTCCATCGCTATTTTTAAACCAAAAAACAGTTTTATTTTTGTATATGTCTTGTAACGCTGGTTACAAATGTGTGATATCCGTTGCATCTGTTCAGTCTTCTCACAAGTGATATATGGGATTGAGATCTCAAAAAACATAAATTTTCTGATACTAGCAGTTTGGAGAATATCAGGTTACACGCAGACACAAATTAATAGGACTAACAAACATGTTTTCATGAATTTTTTATTTAAAGAAATACGTTACTGACACTGTCGTGCTACTAATTTTTGTAATGAAAAATTCATATATTACTTCTGAGAAGACGGAGTAGATGTAACGCATATCACATTTGTAATCGGCGTCATAAGTCAGTCATATGCAAAAGACTATTATTCAGCAAAAACTCTCTTGTAAAAGTAGTCAGATATTCATTGTAAATTTATTCTAAGTTGTAAACTTCACGTTTTCGAAATAAATAATTGACAATTACTAGGAAAGACTGGCATGGTATTACCATTTATAAATTACGAGCTATTGAAATATTCAATTAACTTTGAAGGTACAAATATTGTGAATGCTGAAACTAGGTAAGTCTAATTATGCTACATTTTTTAGAAGCTACTTCAAATAAGGACTCATCCAAACGTCACAACAATCGATTGAAATAAAACTGATATTTTGACAATTGGCTATACTTTGTCAAAAAAGCCTTTTACTCATATCTGTTATCATTCACGTTATAATGGCGTAGGCAGTTATGATAATCTATCATTTCTATATGACGTATTGTATATGATTAACAGCTATGTTAATATGACATCATCATATTGAGATAGAAGAGATGAAAATTTTAAGACAGGTTAAAGTGTATTGTAACAACTAGCTATGAATAAGAGGAGTACATGCTCAGTAGAGGCAGTATAAATTGTGTAAAAAAACATGAACATGTTGGTTTTTTCGAGTTTAAAGATAAAAAAGAAAAATACCTTATATTTCCACAATAAAAAGCCGACGTTCACATTTTAAGTAAACATAATCTCCGTTTGTTCTTGCTTTATCATAGCCGTCTGTCATACAATTGTTTTTAGTGATGATTTATCTCTTTTTTGACTGTATTTTTTTTTTCAGGAAGATGTAATTATTTTTTATTGTTGTTTTTGTGTTTATTAATACTGAATATGTCGGAATACGATAAAACTTCAAGAGGAATGAAATAAAAAGAAAATAGTTGTAAAATTAATTGTTTTAATAGTATGATAAATTTATTTTGAAATTATAGTTTTGCATGCATAAGAGATAAAATAGAGAGAAAAAATTTATTTTGATTAAAAATATGTTT